>WYDI02038420.1:0-14796 GCA_009867235.2 Psittacus erithacus | reverse complement strand
ATGGGGCGCGCAGCCTCCGCGGGCGCGCAGCTGCCCCGCCGGTGCTGAGCGGAGGGAAGGAGGGAGGGTCCGGGGCCGCGGAGCGCCGACCTCCCCCTCCCGCGCCTTGCGGCCCCCGGGCGATGCCCGCCGCGGCCCCGCCGCCTGCCCCGCCGCTGAGCGCTGCCGCGGGCGCGGGGCGGCGCGCCCGGATGGAGAGCTGAGGCGGTGAGCCCCGCCGGGCCGGCCGGGAGACGTGACGATGTGGATGCGACGGCTCTCGGGAAGCAGGTAGGGGCCGGGACGCGGCGTGGAGGCAGCGCGGAGCGGGGTGGGGAGGGTGTCTCTGGCTGCCCGGCCGCGCTCGGGGAGCGGTCGCGGAGTTCCAGCCCTAACTTGCCGGAGCGGGTGCGGGCTGAGAGCCGGGCGGCTCGGCGCGGTCGGTCCCGCTCCGGGCCGGGTGTTGTGGCCGCGCCGTTCGGTAGCGGGGCATGTGCGGCGCGCGGAGGGGATGGCTGCGTTGTTGGGAAGATTAATCGGGAATTGCGGAGCGGGGGAGAGGGAGTCAAAGTGTTACGTAACACGTTTTCATTACCGCTGCGAAGTCATCTTGAGCCCAAATCTTGTTATTTCCCGGGAGCCGGTGGCTGCAGCGCGCCGGTCGCGCGGCCCCGGAGCCCGGGAGCACCGGGCATGGAGCCGGTCCCGGTGGGACACGCATAGGTACAGCGCGGCGGGTTAGGCAAGTGAGACCGCAAGGAAAAGTCCGCTGCTGTGAGGTTCTCGATCCGTTTTCCCCCCCCCCCCATCCATCCATTGCCATGTATTGAAGAAACCCTGATTCATGTGGGCAGGGGGGCACAGCCTCCCCCCTTCGAGCGGGGCAGCGGGTTGGGGTCTCACTGCTCGACGGGTCCCACATAGCAGCCCCGCTCCCACCGGGATCTGCGGCTGCTCCACAGGGAGCAGGACTTGGCTCCCCGAATGGCTGCTGGGAGAGTGGGGGGATGCGATCCCCCCCACCAGCCCTACCCCACACTGCAACTAGAGGAGCCCAACATGGCTGCGGCTTTGGGGTGTGGGGGGGAGGCAGGCAGGGCCCCCCCCCATTGCCGCGGGTGCTGCTAGAGGCCTTTGTCCATCGCCCTTGGGAGCTGCCGGAGGCTTTGTCCCTCTGTCTGGGCTTTGGCTGGCGCCCGTGAGGGTGAAACTTGAACTGAGGTTTTGTCTGTGCCGAGGAGCCCTCGGCTTTTGTTTCACACTCGCGTGTGCCGTGCACAGTATTCCAGAGGCTCGTGGTAACCCAATTCTCTGTATCCCCATCCGATGGCAGCTCGGGCAGGCGAGCACCTTCCCAGAGTCATCTGTCCGTCCGTCTGCCGGGGATGCGCTGCTGTGGGTAGGAAGGACAGAGTCTCCTGGGAGTCTGCGGTGATGTAGTGACCTTAGGGATTGCTCCTAGGGAAAGCACCCGAGATGGTTTGATTTTGGATGTCTGAAAAGCCAGTGGAGCTGGAGGGCTGGTTCCCGAGGCTCCGATCTTGGAAACAGAGGATGGATGCCCTCTGCTTTCTTATTTTGCAAGGAGTTTAACAATGAGGGCAGGAGCCTCTTGGTCGCTTCTCTCCTTGGTTTTGCCTTGTGAATTTCTTTGCTGTGTACCCTGGATTCCCAGTGCCAGGCCGTCCTCTGCCACCTCCTCAGCTTCCAGCCCCTCCGTGTTTTATTTTTAATAAGAGGTAACTTTACTGCTAACCTTGCCTGCTGCTCTCGCTTCACTTTTAATTGCTTCTGGCTTTATTTCTGACATTTCCCATGTCGTTTCCCCTCATTTTCTTCAAGACTGCTAGAAAAATCGCTCCCAGCACCCATTCCACGCTGCACAGTCTGTGCCGAGGGCTGCTGATGGTACCGTACCGCTCTGGCCAAGCCGGATTCCTTCTGCCTGGGGCAGCAGGAGCTGCCTGACCTTGGGGCCAGCCTTGCTCTTGTGCCGTGGAGGGTGAGACCTGCAGGCCTGGAGTCAGCCGGCCCTTGGTCCTGCATGGGGCAGCTCAGCGCTGCCCGGTCCTGAGCATGGGCACTGTGGGGCATGGGTTTGTCATTTGAGGGGGACAGCAGTGACCGAGGCTCCCCGCGTGTGCTCCAACATATGTGTTGCGTGCCTGCGTCTGCGTCAGTGCCTGTGCTTGCCTGGCAGGGCATGGCAGCTTTCTGCAGCGTGCTGTCTGCCTGGCTTCCAGCGCTGGCTGAGGACTTCCCTTCCGTTGCTCTGAATGTAATACTTTAAACAATATGCCACGATTTTTAACAGCGTTTAGCTCCGGAGTGATTTGCAGTAGGAGTGAAAACACCATGTGCAATTTCTTCCCGCTTGTATAAAACCACTCGTTAAAAGCATACATCCCTGCGCGTTGGCACTGAGGAAACTTTATGGGCCTTGTAGATCCTGCCAAAGCAAACATTTTCCATGAATTTCACTCATCAAGTTCACGCTGTCAAATGTAGATTCAGCCGCTCGTCAAAGATGCAAGCCTTGCAGTCTGGAAAGTAATGAGAGCAGTAAGCAGTGGGAGTTAATGGCCTCCACTGAGGAGTCCTTACTCATCCTGCATCCACGCAGGGGCTGAGCTGGCTGCTCTCAGGTGAATTGATTGCCACCGAAATGCGGCTGGTGTCAGCGGCTATGATACTTAACAGCCATGATAATGCTCCAATAAACTGCGCTTTTATGCAGCGGTTCATCCTTCCCAACCAGCAGCAATTCCACAGATGAGGCAGCGGGATCGCGTGGGGCTCGAGCAGCCTCTTCCCCAGAGCATGAACAATCGTTGTGATAACACCAGGGCCTTTGCGTTGCATTGATGGTGTCTCAGTGGGGTGACGGGTAGAATGCCCTGTGGTCATGGAGCTGCTGCTCAACTGGGGTGCTCCAGGGGCTGCTCTGTGTCATGGGATGGGGGAGCTGCCGCCCATCTGTCCCACGTACCACAGCACCACAGCCTGGGTTTGCTTTCTCATCAGCTGAAAGGGAGATGCGGATGTGCCCTTAAAGCCCAGCCCACAGAGGAGAGCCACAGAGAGGGAGAGATGAGCTCCCCAGGTGGCCCGATAACCTCCTTCCTGCCTCTCCTAGCCCAGGTTGAGCCGGGAGGTTTCCCAGCATGGCTCATTGACAGTCGTGTCTGTGTGGATGTGAGCAGCTCCGCGCAACAGCTCTGCGGGGTGTGAATAATCCACGGGACTCCCGACAGGTCTGAGGTTCATTATGGAAATGTATGCATGCCTGAGCCTTGAAACACAGCTAACGGGAGCAGGGCTGCGAGGAAAGATTACGGGAATCAATATGCTGAGCCGGAGGAGTGGGAGCTGCTCCGCTCCAGGTCGCAGTACTCGTTATTCCCGTTAAGGGCTGGTGATGCTGAGGTGGGTTACAGCAGTTTAAGCCCAACAGAGTTTGGGTTGGAGACCGAAACTGTTCCAACAGGATAACTCCTGGAAGCTGAGTGTGTTGGGTGGGATCAGCAGGGAGGATGGAGCGGCCTCATCAGCGCTTTTGCCCCCTCATTTAAAACACAGGGTTCTTCCTTCCTCCTTCCTTGGATGGTACTGCAGGGAGAGGGTGACCTGATGAGTCTTCTTGGGGATGCTCCCGAAGCTGCTGGTTTGGCCTTTCTTCACCTCGGGGACGTGGTTTTCATCGGAGTGATTTTTTTCACAGGAATAATATAAAACTCTGGACCTGAACTGCCTCCTTAAAAGTGGAATTTGAGTTGTTATGAATATTTCCTGTGGCGCTTACCAGGACCTGCACCTACAGACTTTGATAGCTTACATAATTTCCCGTGATGGAGATGTACTTCATCTAATTTCACTTTGAAATGCATTGATTAAATCAGAACTGCTGGGAGATTTAAACTGAGTCTCTGTGGCCTGAACTTAACTGTGGGAGGTTTACCTGCCTTCATCCTTCAACATTAATTTGGTTTTATGAGGATTCCTCGTGAAATGAGGTTTTGCCTGCCACTGAGTCGCTGGTGCTTTCTGGGTTTATCAATTTCTTCCCATGGCCCCAGTGGCTCTGCAAGAAAGAGCTGTGCTGAAGCCTCCTTCCGGCACGGTGCTGGATGCCTTCGCCTGGAGCCACACAGTGAGGACCATGGGTGTTTCTGGTGAGGCTTCAGCTCTTTCCAGTGCTTCTTGCCCAGGCTGGAGGTGAATTGCCCGTGTCACCCATGGCAGGACCAGTGATGCTGCAGTGAAGCTCTCGCCTGGGGTTGCGGGGTGCAATGCTCATGGAGCACGATGGAGACCTGCAGTGGTACCCCCAAGTGGAGGAGGATGTGTCCTGCCCTCATCATCAACTGTCTTGGCCTCTCCAGTACCAATCAACAGCAGGGGAAGGAGGAAAAATCCAGCGTGGATGGAGGTGGATGAGCCATTGTGTGGAAATAAGCAGGGACAGGGACACTGAGGTCCTTCCCAGCAGAGCAGTGAGTCGTGCATCCCCAGCCTTCGAGCCTGGCTCTGGTTTTCCATCCAAGCCCACTGAGTGCCTTTGGGCCAGCGCCCCACCAAAACTCACTGTTAACAGCTTCCCCAGCCTCCGCTTTTGCTGGCTGTGCTGGAATAATTCAGTAGACTTCAAAAAAAGCCCCAGGTACATGAAAAAAATAAAGCTTGTCATTCATAAAGTGTTCATTTTCAACTCTGATCTGCAGAATGTCTCATTGTGACTTGGGAATGATGTGTAGGCAGGAGATGTACTTTGACATACGACGGCTTTTGTTGGTCTCTCTCGTCAGCTCTGTGTTCCTGGCAGCGCTGTGGCATTCCTAGTGGCACCATGGCCATCCTGCTCTGGCTGCTGGTGTGTCCCCATGAGTGATGCTGCCGGCACTGCCCGATCCTGCTTGGTGCTGTGGGCAGCATCATCCCCTGGGGCTGTGTCTCACAGGAGTGGGCAGCGAAAGCTGCTCGCCAGTTCCTACTGAAGAAGCTGGTTGGCAGCAAGGAGAGGCAAAATCTCTGCTCCAAGTTCTGGGCGAAGCATCCATGGGATGAGACTTGGCTGTGGCCAAGTGGTGAGGTGGGAGTGGTGAAGCTTTTCCTCTGCAGGCTTCCCAGTAAAGGTTGAGTAGAAGCTGCTTTGAGAACAGCATGTAGCTGGGAGCAGTGACATGCTTCCAGCAAGAGAAATCCAAGTCTGGACCCTGGAGGTGGAAAAAATGGAGTTTGTTGGGATGTGTCCCCTAATATACAGGAAGAGCAGGGATGGGGATGTGCTGGCGCAGGGACCCATGGCAAGGGGTGACTGTGCCTGGGGACACTGACAGAGCTGCACTGCACTGCAGGAATGTGGTTTTGTGGAGTTCATCTACAGCCTCATTAAGATCGGTGCCTCCCATCCATGCATGGCTTTGGCGATGCCTCCCATTGTGCAGCCTCCCGGGATGTTCAGGAGAACCTCCACGGCTCCAGCCATGGCTTATGGCCCTATAAATAGGAATTGTGGCAGCGTAATGCTGGCTTAGCAACAGCGCGAGGCTCTTGTGGCTGGGTGTAGGAGGGCTGAGGGCTGGCTGCTCGCAGACAGTGTTTGAGGCTCCCTTAAGAGCCAACGGCACTAACTGATGTCACCACTTGACTGCGTGTCACTCAGGTTGAAGACACGGCATGGTCGGGGGAAGCACGGGGGATCCCCTGGGATTCGCCTGCCTGGCGAGCTGAGCCTGCAGCTTCCTTAGGGACATGTTCCTCCTAATTGCCAGAGCCCTGCGTGTGACCCCGGCCCTGCTCTCAGTGCTTGCAATGGCATCTCTGCTTCCATCTGCAGGACTCGAGTGATGGAGCGTCACTTAATTGATGTGGATTAGGACCTGCATTTAAGTTGCTGGGATCATGGTTGTTCTCTTCTCCCCAGCAGTCCCCGAAGCTCAGCTGGGTGTTACTCAGGGAAGCGTTGCCATGTCAGATGCTGGCAAGTGTTATTTTAGAAAGAGCTTCCGAGCAGAATAAACCCGTTTTCTACAAGCAGTTGCCTTTCATGGGTCTCCTTATGAAGAAGGATGAGGATGAGTTACTCATCTTCTTGTTTCTTGGCTTCATAAAAGGCTCTCTGCTCCTTTAGCGTCCTCCAGCGTGAAGTACTCTGGGCTCCCATTGAGGTGACATATTCTCTGGCAAAATCAGTTTTGCCAATTTTGATGGATGAGGATGGAATTGTTTCTTATGGGCAGCTCCTTGGGGATGCTCTGTTCAGGCATCCAGCAGGAAGGGATACAATTCCATGTTCTGCCCTTTCACCCTGCTAGCACGTGGACTCAGCACAGGGGTGTGCGCAGGAAGGGGGGATGCAGTAACTCACAGAGGTTTGCAGGAGGCAGCAAGGGATGCGGGAGCTCTGCCTGGCAGAGAATTGCATCTCTCCTCTGGAGATAACACTCGGGAAAGTTTAATCTCTCCCACAAAGGGGATGCTTTCGTAAAGAATGCAAAGCACAGCGATACCTGACTCACTGGCAAGTAGGCTCCGGAGGATGTGTGCCCACGAACAGCACTGTGGTTTCTGATTGATTCACCTGCACCTCCATCCGATGGGATTTCGCTCCCGCGAGCTGCCCGGATGCTGTGTGGTGAGGTGGTCATGGCAGGGAGAACTGCTCTCCTCGGTGGAAGAGAAGATTGTTCTGTGCTAAAAGGGGATTTAAACCTCTGTATGGAAGGATCAAGAGTCTCTGCCCCGGATTTTGTTCTCGCTGCCTTTGCTTTCTATTTTGCTGTGGCTTTTTCTCCATCTTTTTGGGCCATTCTCTTTTCCATGTGGAGCCTGTCAGGCTGTGAGACCTGGCCAGCAGCGGGATGTCCTGCTGCGGGGCTGGACAGAGCTTCCCAGTGCATCCGGAGCCTTGGAAGCATCCCTGCTGCACCAGAGCCTCAGCTGGGCACTGTGTTCCTCTCCCCCAGCTCTCTGCCTTGGCTTCCTCCAAGTTTTCCTATTGACGTTTCACACTTTCAGAGAGTGCTCTGCTGCTTCTATCTTTTTATTGTATTTCTTGCTCCATCAAAGCCATCTGTCCCTCTGTCTGCTTTTAGAAGCTTTGTTTCTCTCTTCTCCTCCACTTCTGTAGGAGTTTCTGGAGCTTTTGACACTCTTTGTGCTCTCCCTTGTCTCCATTCCCTGGGAGGGCTGCTGAGGTTTCAGGGCAGCCTCTGCATCCTGGGGCCACTGCTGGGGCCACTGGGGACATCCCAGGAGAAAGCCAGTTTTGGATCTTGGTGAGAATGGGGAGCAGCTTTACTAGGAGAGTGCATTGGTCGGATTTCCCAGGGTTTCCAATGGGATCAGTGCTTGTCTTCACGCCTGTGAAAGTGGATCCTTCAGGAGATCATGATTAAAGCCCCCATTGGAAGATGTTTCTCCTTGGGTGTTCCCATAGTCCGTGGTACCTCTCACTGATGTTGGTGGGCATTGGTGGACCCCGGCGCGTGGCTCCCGCAATGCTCTGCGCTGTGTTCCAGCAATACAATGGACCTCGTTTAATTATTTGGATTTAAAGCTCGTTAAGCTGCTGCTTTAGCTGTACGGCGCTAACTGGTCTCAGGTTCTTAGATCAAAGCGTTTCCTGTGTGTGCTCTAATGACACGCTTGAGCACATCAATTTAGAAAAGAAGAGAAGTGCTGGGTGTATTTACCAGTGAAGCGGTGGTTGGAAAGGATGGTGGAAGCGGTACCTTGTACCGCGGCTTTCCTCTCTATAAGTCCCCCCACAGCCAGAGCGCTGGGCTGAAATAGTCACTAGCTCTTAATATCACTGCACCTTCATGGATATGGGCTTCAGAGGAGAAAAACCCCTTTGTAAGGCTCCTGCTCCTGCCTGGGGTCAGGATTATTACAGTCCTGGCCTTCGTCTCTCAGGCAGGGGGAGCCCCTTTCCTGCCATCCCATTCTGCAGTGCTTTGGCTTTGCATCCCACTTGTGGGACGCTTTGGCCAAGGAGGAGGCCTGAGCATCCCACAGAAACCTGCTTGCCTGTGAGTTATACAGGGGTAATGTGTGGTAAAGGAAGAAAATTCCCAAGCAAATCAGGGGAACGAGCAGCTCCTTTGTGCCAAGCGGAACCGCGCCATCCTCCCTTGAGCCTGTATCCGTGGTGGGCAGCCGCTAAACCAAACCTTAGTTACTCTGTGTGGCGTTAGGGCTGATCTCTAAGCTTCTGGGTTTAGTGCTGTTGTGCATCTGTTGCTGTTCCTTCCCTTCAGCAGGCTGGTTTTTAGTGTGCTTGGTAAAAGCAGGAAGTGTTTCCTGCTCCTGCGGTGATGGGAAAGTGTCCCATATGCTTCCAGGGTGGTGTTAGTGAGTGAAGACTAGCAAGGATGCGCATGAGGTGGTGCAATACAGGAGGAGGTTTAGATAGAAGCTAAACTAAGGGTAAACCCCCTTAATTTCCTTAGGGTTATGGGATTATCACCAAGAGTGGAGCTTGGTGCTGTGACTGTTCAACAAGATTTTAGGTGGGTTTGGAAATCTGAGACGAACTTCCCCACAAGTTGTGCCTGAACCAGAGCTCCTGCTGCTGCCTGATGCCCAATGCGGAATGCGGGGGGGGGGCCGAGTGGGAGAAGCCGGCAGCAGGTGCAGGTTTGGGCTGGAAACGCAGCGCTCACAAACGCCCTTTATCCAGACGGGACAAAAGGCGAGTGTTTCTTCCGACGGGTGGATGAAGCGCCCAGTGTCCGGCCCTGCCGCGCTAAATGCGCGCAGTGTTTGCCGTGCTCCGGCGGGACACGGAGCTGCCGCGTTCCATGGAAGCGCTCGGGGTGGTTCATTGCCCAGCACTGCGCGGGCAGCGAGCGCGGGCAGCGAGCGCAGGCAGCTCGGGGCAGCTTGCCCAAGCCCTGCCTGGCGGCGTCTGGCAGATGAAGCCGCAGGCGCTGGGTCTTCCCAGGGGAGCCAGACCGCGCAGGGAGCTCCTTCTGCCGTAGCCGCAGCCGGTGAATCACCGAGCGCCGGCTTTGCACTGAGATGTGCCGGAGACGTGTCTGTGTCTGAAGGCGCCCGTTGGCTGCGGGGCTCCCCAGCGCTCCTCAAACTCCATCGGAAGCAATCCTGCGGGAATGGGGAGAGCACGCGGCAGCAGGCGCGCTGCCCTTTTAGAGCAGGTCAAGGGATCCGGGGCAGTGGTGCTCGTGCTCATCCTGGGGCTGCTGTGGGTGCTCAGCACCCCTCAGTCCTGTTGGCATCCCTTAAATCTTTGCTGATGGAGCTGAACTTGAAACCTAGGATGAAAGGTTGGCCCGGCTTCAGCAGTGACCAGGCACATCAAGCAAACCTTTTACCTTCGCAGTCCTGTGTTCTCCCAGTCTGTTCTGCTCTTTTTCCTCTTCCCCACGTTGCTCTGCAAGGCTGTGGCATGGGATGTCCCAGAGGGGGTCCCATGCCGGAGGGCTCCAGCATCATCCCTGGGCTGCTGCATCTGGGGCTTTGCCCTTTGCCTCTGGCGAAGGACAGAGGCTCGGCAGGCAAGAGCAGCTCTGCTGCGCCAGGGCTGTTGGCTGACAGCTTTGGCAGGGTCTGCACCTCCCGCATCAGCATATTGGCGGTACCGCTGGGTATTAATTATGCCTCCACACTCACGGCTATTCACATGTTAAAATTGTTTATTTGCAGCTGGCTGAGCTCAAGACAGAGGCAGAAAAGCAAACGGCTCCTCTTGGCTGCCCTCCGGCCCCCTGTTCCTCCATGGGATGCAGCTTCCCAGGCACAGGCAGGGATGGATCCGGCTGCTCTATCCCAGCATCTCCATCGTGGGGAGGATGCAGAGCTCCCCAGCCCCGATGACCTCTTTCTGCCCTGTTTTCCTGGGAGAAGAGGCGCTGTCTGTGGCAGCGTGGTTGGGAGGATTCAGCCTATTTTACCCTCTGCTGATTTCCCTCTGTGATAAATCCCATCCCCTCCGTTGTGGAAAGTGGTGTCAGTTTAATTACTTGTGGGGAGGAGGGGGAGAGCAAAGGAACTTAGGACTTGGTTTAAATATCACTTTTATTAGCAGGTAATCCTGAAGCTCAGTTCTGTAATATAGATAGGTAGTGATGTGGCACATTTAATTTACCCAGGTGCTACTGTGTGTCAGCTTTTTGTGCCTTAATTCTCAATCCCGGCTTTAGAGAGCTTGGCTGCCATAGTTTCACAAATTTACAGTGATCTTGGAAGAAGTCGTGGCTGTGGATGATGCAGTGAGCAGTAAATCCCCAGTTCCCATCGGATCTGGATTCAGAGCGATGTGTCCTCAAACAAAGCATCACTTAGGAGAGAGATGCTTGAGTCTGTGGTGCCTGTGGTCCTGCACCTCTGCTGCCAGCACCCAGGGGAGCAGAGTGGGATGCAGTGGGTGCTGTGCACCCCACTGGGGTGGTCCATAGGGTCTTGTGCAACTTGCCACATGCCTTTTGGTGCTCATCTGCGCTGCCTTTGCAGCCTTCCTTCCTCCTGGCCCTGTGAGGGTCCCATTCCAACCCATCATGAACCAGCGATACTCCGATGCTCTATTGCCATGGCGATGGCTGGTGGTGTCACAGCAAAGGACAGTGGCTGCACTTCAGTGATCCTCATGCACCAAAGCAGGGCTGGAGAGTGGCTGTGGTGGGCACCAGGTCTGTCATCCCCATCTTGGTGAGGACACATCATCACAGGCCAGGTGTCTACTGCCGCCAGCGAAGCTTTTCCCTCTTCCTGTCGCTCCAGCGTGAAAGTCACCCGCTGGGATGCGGCGGCCTCATTCTTTTGCCATACGAAGGCAGCGAGTTCCTGCATGTACTCAAAACATGGCATGTTCTGAACGCCTTTGTAGGACATTGCCTGTCCTACTGACAAGGATGCTTTTCCTAGAGCGTGTCTCCTGCTTCCCTGCTGTGTCTTGCCTGGGTCAAACGCATGTTGCCCCATCCCTCCAGCCATGGCTCCTGCTTGTGCTCTAGGCATTCACAGGAGTATTTTTGCCTCTGTCTTGCTCAGTGTTTGGAGCTGGGAAATGCTCTGAGTTCGTAAATCATCCCAACAAGGACGTAACCTTGATTCCCTGTGCAATACCGATAGATCACCTAACAGGAGGCGTGAAATGGAAGAATGGCTCCATTTGTATAATTCTGCATTAAAAATCAGCCTATTCTGCATTTAATGCTGCCTGTGAAGTGTCTCCACAGTCACAGGGAGAAAGGGGCCAGTGCTGGAGAGCAAGCAAGTACCTTATGAGAGGGACACAAATAGGCACCTTGTGCTGGTGCTGCCCCAGGCTGCACGTGCCAGGGAGCCTGCAGAGGCTGCAGGCTGCTGGTGTGTTGTGTTCTTCATTGGTCAGAGATGCTCAGAGGCCAGGATCCTGGTTAATTGCTTGGATGGATTACTGACCCCAGGGATTCAGTGGGTCGCTGGGCAGTGGGTTTGGGTTCAGGGCTTGGATGCAGGTTCAGGGTTGCCTTTCTCAGGCTGCTGCTTCCTGTGTTTTTAAGGTAGTCACAGGACAGAGATTATCTTGTGTTTTAGCAATCTGAGATCACTAATTACCAAAGCATTTCTCGTGGGTGTTGTGCTCCTCAAGCTGCTCGGGGGCATCTGGCTGTGTATGGAGCTCTATCAGGGTGGGAGGGAGTCAGTCATCCCGGTTTTCCTGGTTGGAAGGACCTGACTGCCCATGGAGCTGGTGGAAAGAGCCACAGCATTACTGTTCTGGTCCGGGATGTGGAAGTGTCCCAGCAGCCTCCTCTGACCAGCAAAGAGCACGGGAAGCTTGTGTCCTCCAGCCTCCTTGAAATTAATCTCTTAAGTTCCAGCCCTCCTTCTCAAAGCATGTGAAAGGATTTGAGAAGGGGCTTTCATATGGGCAGAAGCCTGGAATAGTGGGAAGGCTGCGGCAGCTTCGTCTGAAACACC
This sequence comes from Psittacus erithacus, assembly GCA_009867235.2. Taxonomy (NCBI): domain Eukaryota; kingdom Metazoa; phylum Chordata; class Aves; order Psittaciformes; family Psittacidae; genus Psittacus; species Psittacus erithacus. Next base: position 2,889 of record WYDI02038420.1, on the reverse strand, counting down.
TTTGTGCCAGTAACGTCGCCTTTAAAGCGGAGATTGGCTCAGTTGGGCTCTGGAACCCTGGAGTGCTTAATGAGCATGATCCTGTAATTAGCCAAGTAGTTTCCCTGGAATCTGCTCTTGCACTTCTTGGGAAGCACAGGTAAATATTTGTAGGTGTTTCCCTTATGGTGCGAGAACACGGCTGCCTCCATCCATCACGCTGCGGGAGCAGATCTGTGGTTCGCGGGAGCGAAGGCTTTAGGTGCGGAGGGCGAAGAAGGGATTTCACCTTCTCAAAAACCTCCACTGCTCATTTCTTTTTTAACCCAATTTCAGAGTTTTGTTGAATTTTTCTTTGACTTTGAGAAGTGTTTTGGGATAACATTCCCATTCGCCTCCAAGATGGAAGAAGGAATAACATGAAGGTTGCCCATGCTCCCCATCTTTCTTTGTGATGGAGAAACAATTGTGCTTGTGCTCATGAAGAGCCAAAATCCTGATTTCCGTAGGGTTTAGTGAGCAGTGTAATCATGGCCCTGCCTGGTGCATCCTCCAGCCCCACGCTCTGGGCTGCCTTTGGGGACGTGTCTCTTGCCACCCGCTTTGATGGGGGCCAGGGCAGCAGGAGGGGTGTTGGGGTGAGGGCCGGGTGGTCCTGCCGCTGGCGCTGCCGCATCCCGCCGCCGCCACGCCGAGCACATCGCACTGCGTTGCCTAGACAACGGCAACTCCTACACGCTGCTATTTATTCTGAAGGACACTTGCTCTTATCTGTTGTTGCAAAGCCCTCAGAAGATCGCATGCCACGCAGAATTCCTCTGAGGTAATTGGACTCGCTGCTCCCGTCCCGAAAGCCGCTCTCTGGAAATGTGCCAGCTGATGAGGTGGCCAGGAGGATGCTCCTTGGGTGACAGCCGCTTGGCCAGCATCCCTTGAGGGTGTCCCTCACCATCCTTGGGGCAGGATGGGGTGCTGCCCACCCTGAGCTGTAGGTGTCCTCTATCAGCAGAGGCTCTGGCCTGGGAGTGATGCCAGGAGTGAGGGACACTCATGTGTGAGGTTGGGCATTGTACGTTGTGTTTTCCCATGTGTCCTTCTGACGCTGCAGGGAGCAGCACAGGGATGCTCGGGGAGGTCCCGCCCAGGCCCAAACCTCCATGGGCTCAGGGCTGCCATTGCTGCAGCTTGAGAATGTCACGAGCAGGCAGGAGGGAATGGGAAGAGGGGGGAAAAGAGAGCTTTCCCTGCGAGCTGCCCCTTCTGAGTACCAGCAATTTGGCTTTTGGAAGCTTCCATGTGGTAGCTGGGATTTAGCGAGCACCAGGTTTGGGTTGGGTGCATCTTCCCATGCCTTGTTAACTGCTGTTCATCACCATCATCTTTTGGGTGGTTTGGCTTTTTTGAAGCTTTGAAACCCTTCCTCCCCCAGCCTGAACTATTTTGGTTTCTGTTATCTGTTTCTGGCTCTTCCCTTTCTCCTTCTGCGCTCTTCCCCTGCGTCACCTTACTCCTCCCCAAAATAAATGCTGTTACGCTTTGAAAAAACACCCAATTAGGGGCAAAAAAGCCAAGAGATCCTCTGAGCAGGAAAAGGCTGGGCCTGGGAGTATCCAGGTCAGCTCCTCTAGCTTCATTTGCTCACGCACGGAGGGAGTGCACGAATGCCTGTGTCAAGCAGATGCACGTTTTGTTGTGCTACCAAGGGCTGTGCGGGGTGCAGCGCTGCGGAGGATTAGTCTATTTAGCCATGTAAAGCTCTCATTAACTCCTGCTGAGTTCGACAAAAGTCCTTCTTGTGTAAAAGCTGAATAAAATGGAGTAAAGATTTCTGGGCTTCGGCCTAATGATGTTTTCTGCTGGGGAAAAAAAAGGAAAAGCGAACAAGAGGAATATGCATGTGTGTCATTTTCTTGCCATGAAACACCGCGCTTCACGTGGGGGAGCATCTTAGGAGGAGGCGTGAGTGGAGCAGAGCCCTGGAAGGTGCAGAGCCCCTGAGGAGGGGAGGATGGGGCTGCTCATCCTTCCCTGCTAGGTCAGGGGCTGTGCTGAGGAAACTGGGTCACATTCGGTGCCGGGGAATGCTCCTGCTGCTGTGTGGGTGACCACCGTGGTGGGAGACGGGTTCCATGTGCAAACGCAGGAGTCCAGGAATCTTCTGCTTCAGCTCATGGAGGGATTGATGCCACTGTTCGCTGTGGGCTTGTACCTTAGCTTGGAGAGCTGGGGAGCAGAGACCCCCGAGACTCCTGCAGTGTAGAGACCCTGGAGTGCGGCTCGTGCTGCTGGCGCTGTTTGTGCCATCTGCTTTAGGGAATTCATCTGAAAGAGCTGAGTTCGGGCAGTGCAGGCGCTGGCTGCGTTGTATGGAACAACCCATCCTCACATCACAGAGTGACCGAAGAGCAGCCAGCTCGCTGTCTCGATGAGGTCCTTGTTCATGGTGGTGGGTTTTGAGGTGGCAGGATGCTTGGTGATGCTGGCTCAGGAGGGAGGAGGATGGCACTGCTTTTGGGGGCTGTCTCGGGTGGCCCATGCTGGGATGGATCACCGCGTTGCTCCTCTGCCTTTCTAACACGGTCGCTGTCTATCCACAGGTCAGGTTGCCCGCTCGGAAGCCATGCTTGGATTTTAATAGCCATGTTCCACCTAGCCATGGACCTCAGCAGCTGCCAGCCCTCAGCCAGCGGTGCCGGCGGGAGGCTCTCGCTGCGGCCGGCGCTCCGGCACAGACTGTCCCGTGGCTCACTGTGGGACACAGGGGACACAGAGGAGCTGCGGCACCCGGGACCCCCCTGGACCTGCGTGCCCCCGACCCCCCCGCAGAGACTCCGCTCCCGCCGGCCGCCCCCCGCCCCCCCGCTGCCCCCCGCTCACCCCCCGCGCCGGCCACGCTCCCGGAGGGGTCGG
>WYDI02038419.1:0-46046 GCA_009867235.2 Psittacus erithacus | reverse complement strand
AAACATTCTAAGCAGTAGCTACAAACATCGGTATTATCAGTACTGTTCTCAGGCTGAAAGTTAGAAACACAGCGCTGTGCCAGCCACTAAGAAGGAGAAAAAATGACTGCTACTGCTGAACCCATGACAATCACCTCTTCTCATTTATGTGCTCTTTTACAGTAGAGGAAGTGTGCTTTCATTAAATTAATTTTCTATTTAAAATTGAAATTTGCTATAAGAATTTAATTAATCTAATCAATGCAATACTTTATCCCTATATTATATTTTTGTTAGATTTGGCAGCCAGTAGGCTTCCAGTAATATGTCAATGCAAAGCAAACTTGAGACAATAGTTCATAAAGACTATTCAGAAATATTTGAAAGGCAAAACAAGCAAAGGAATATGTACTTGTTATGCTAAAGGTTGTGAAATAAGGGTTTTTTCAATGTTGGTATCTTTAGAAATATGGCCTTTTTGGAAATGAAGACTTGCACTTTAATGGAATTACTCTTCACATGTGAAAATAGGAGAGAGGAGTTAGAGATCTATAGTAAAATATCTCTTAGCCTGTTATTTATTTCCTGGGGACACATTATTTGTAGTAATTATATATTTAGTAGAGAATTAACATAGAGTTTTGGGACTGGAAGTTTAGTAGTTTTCCTGGTTCATTTAATTTTTGGAAGCCGTAACTATGTAGAGGAAGTTTAAACTGACAATGCAAGAAATCATATTTGTGCCTGGCCCACTGAAGAAATTAATTAGTTTTGTCCAACCTCTTGTGAAAGGTACTCTGTATAGTTTTTCTTGGAAACAAACATCAATGTAAGAATGTTGATAAAAAATTAAATTGTTGCTGTAAGGTAATCAAATGCCTGCTTGTACGCTGTTGCTATACAGACACATTCTAGTCTTAATGTTTTCTCATCAGAATATGATTTTGATTAAGAAAATGACAGTACCATATGCCATCTAAGCTGCTTGATATTAATGATGCTCACTTTTCATTGCAGTATGCATCCTGGAAATTCTTTAGACCCAAGATGATCAAAGTTCAGTTTTGTAAAATGATGTACAGAACTTACACTGGTTATGTTCAAGACTGCCAGGGTTCATTGATTTGTTTTTCCTTAAGCATTAGTGTTTTGATTGCGACATATATGTGCCCTGAGGGTTAAGAATTAACTAAGTTATTCCAGCTGCTATAGGAGTGTTAGAAAACTAGCTTAAACCATTTAATTTTTATTTATCTACACAATTATTTTGGTATTTTCAGGCAGGATAGTAGAGACAGTTTATTCCCTGTTCTATAGGTGTGGGAGTAGGCACCTAAATGTCTTGTCTGACAAGATAATTTTGGGCAATCTGTAGCATTACTCTCGGGTCAACTGTGCCATTAATCTAGAAGATTATTACTAGAATAAATGCAGACTGAAAAAGCTTGTGGGGGACTTGATAGCATGACACTTTCTGACACCGTTTATAAAGGAGTTGCATTATGTGGGTAGCTGAAGGCAGAGCTGGCCTATGATCAATTTATTCTTCTTAGAAGTAAGAGTCAATAAAATGAAGTGGAACTGCAAATGTGGAGAAGCATTTGTAAAAGGGGTATGTTTCTTGGGCACAAGGTCAGCAAAAGTGGAGTGCTCTGAAGTCTGATATCAAGGACATTCAAATAAGAGATCTGGATAACTTTTTCTATGCTGAACTCCGCAGTCTTTACAGACAAAAGATCTGTTCAGAGATGCAGGATTGACTAAAGAAAATGGTCATTCTGCTCCTTGAATGGTGGCTCCAATGACTGATGCAGAGATGAGAATTGTGTGTACAAATGATGGAGATTAGCAGGACAAGCATCTGTAGGTGTCTGGGTTGGTGGTGTAGCAGTGAATTGGTCCCACTGTGACTAATATTTTACAAGTAACTTGGAAAGAGAAAGCTTTATGCAAAAGGCTCAGGGGCAGCCCAAGGACGTTGCTGTAGCGACTAGAGTAAACCAGGCTATGGGGATCTAGCACTGTGCAGAAGAGGGCACTCACGATTGCCCCTTACAAAAACTCTGCTGCTGAATTGAGGAGAAAATTGGAAAAATTTTTCTAATTACAGATTCACTCTGTTTCTGTATCCTGACATTTTGTCTCTGGTAGAGTGTAGGAGTTAAAACAGCCTGAGGAAAAAGTAGAAGAGAGGAAGGGAAACTACTTTTGACTCCCCACACTGCTTGTAAAAATAAAAGACAGAGTTTTACCATAAAGTGAAGAACATGTTCTCTGTCATTATTTAGCTCAGATTAAGTATTCCCTGTATATGTGTATTTTCCTGCTCTGGCCATTCATCAAGGTTGTTTGACAGCAGAAATAGACAAAACATTTCATTTACAGTGAGCCTTGTGCATTCCATAGTAGAAATTGTTATGGAAGGAAGACTGACTGAGGGGTTTGTGAGGGCTTGACTGGCAATTGTTCCACTGTGATGGGGAAGGGATAAGTCCTAAACTAGTTTTTCCTAGTGTTAGCTACAGAAGTTGCTTCAGAATGTGTGAATTTTTATAACAGTACTGTGGGGAGTGTTTCCAAAATTTCTCTTATATTACATGTTTTCAGTTTTGTATTCCTTTACTTATGCAATTAGGATGAATGTATCCAAATTTTAGCATACAGTAGACAGCTGAAGCTGTAAGTCTGTTTATCTGGATAAATCTGCTGTCTTGTTTAGGACAATGTAATCCAATAGTTTAGCCCACAGGTGCAATAAAACAACTTATGTTGAAAAGTGGAAGGTCTTGTGACAGCTCTTTTGTGAGGCACAGCTTCATTCTTTGCCATTTTAACACTATGCTTTTTTTCCTCTCAAGAATACCTTTTCCTATTAAGTACTGTAAAATGAAACCAAATAGCTTTATTAACTATAAACAAACTTGAATATTACTTTTAATGTAAAAAAGAATAAACACAGTGTATCATCTTTGCTCTGCTAACAGGAGGTACATTTTCAGTAGTTCATGTATTTCAGTCTTTGTGGAAGATAGCTTGAGAGAGGAGTGGAAGAGAATTTCTATATACGAAAGGAAATTATATAGCAATATACTTGTGTTAAACAACTGTCTGTATGCACTTGTCAATATTTTCATCCATTATGCTTATTTTTGAAGGTTGATCCTTTTTTAATTAAAGGAATGGATTTTTTTTTTCTTTGTTTTTTCTTGAGAATTGTTCAGGTGGTTAGGATTATTTTGATACGATTTAAGATCTCATGAGTCTCTGCGCATTATGCTGGCTTTTTTGACATGGTTTTGCAAGCTATCCTGGTCTGAACCAAATGGTCAACTAAATGGGAGTGTAAGTACTGTAATTTGTTCCAAGGAGTTTTCAGGATTGTCCTTAGTTAACTATGTAGCATAAGAGGTTTTAGCAGCCCTTTGACAAACACGTTGTAAAATACAGGCTTTGCTCTGAAGAGTTAACAGCCCCCAAATGTATAACACATTTTTCTTCTGGTTTAAAACATTCTTTACTTTCTTGAAATTATTTTCTCCTGATACCTGTACCTTCTTGCTGTAATGGTAGTATCCATGCTCATTTTAGTTAGCAAGAGTTTTGATACTGACATCTTGCATATCACAGCCGAAGAAGAAACACAAATGTAGTTAAAACAGTACAGAGTGTAAGGTTATTCTCAAGCATAAAAGTGAAATCCCATTTGCTTTTTGAGTACAGTTTCATTTTCAGCACATTCATTTTCAGCTGGTGGATTAGAAGACGCCTTTCTGACACTAGGTACTAAAACAGATTCTTTTGAATGTTTTTTTTTTTTGTTTGGTTTTTTTTTTTTTTTTTTTTTTAATAAGCCTTTCATTCAGTCCTGGAAAGACTGATGATTGCATGGTTACCAATGTTTATGTTTCATTGCAATTTGGGGCTGGTCTGTGTTTTAGTCTAGAAGTTATTTATAACACATATAATTGAAACTTATCTATTAAGTATCTCTAATGCATGAATTTGTAGTTTTGTGTGTTGGAAAAAATTACGATTGGTCTTTCCTTTGAGTGTCATAGATTCTTGATTTCTTACCCTCTGGAATTTTTCCTCCTCTAATTTCTGTGTATTGTATGTTCCTATGCTTTTGCTAGAAAAATATCAGAAACTTATGGAATCCTATATAAATATTTAAAAATTCAAGAATATTTTTTTCTAGTCTAGTTTAACATTAAATAATGCACCTAGCATTTTAATATTACTGTTTTTGAAAGTGTGAACCTATTTGAGGATCTTATTCAACAACAAAAAACAACTGAACCCTCCTCACCCCCCCAGTCCAGGAACTGAGGAAGATGACAGGAAAAATTGAAAGGATTACTTAATAAAATAAACTTGCAAACAGTCATCAGTGCAACAAAATGATGAGTGGGTCATTTAAAATTGTAGTCCTGCTTTTAAAAGGGATCACTAGGGAGGATAAACAGTACCATAATGGGCCAGTGCTTTGTCTATAAATTTGATCTTTGGAAATAAGCTTGCCAATGGTATGGGTGGTATCTCAGCAGTGTGAATAGTGCTCTTCTATTTTGTTAGGTGTGCGTAGCAACAGCTGTAGGCATTGGGCAATGCATTTAAGAAAGACTAGCCAAACCAAGTAAGTATTTTCTAGTTGCTTTTGAAATCACTTGTGTTGTTCATTGTGTTCCTGCATAACTGTGATTTAACTGTCCTGAATTTCCTGCTCATGTCTTCAGATGAGGTGGTTCTCAGTATGAGCTGCTCTTCCTTGTACATCCATGTACAAAATATTTGAAAATGAAAAAGAGTGTTCTTAAGGTCTATAAAATGATCCTAATTACTTGAACAGCAATAAAAACCAGATGATGTTTGTTTTGATGTGGTGTTTTCTAGTTATTGTGACAGCTAAGGTAGTTACAGGATGTATTTTAAAGAGCAGGTCTGCATAGTATCATAATTTAGATTTTTCTTTCAAGCTGTGTGATAAAATCCATGTTTCTGTTTTAACTCTGTGAAAAACATTAAAATATGAATAAGGCCAGTTGCTCATGGATTCAATTTTCCTGCTGTGAATGCTGTGTTGTATTCTATATTTCATTGGTTTAAAGCAGATTGGTTTTTTGTTTTTTTTTTTAGGTCAAATATACGGCCAGACTATGCAGATACAAGCTTTCATGAGTTCAAAATGCATACCTTCAGTCGTGTGACGTCTTGCAAAGTCTGTCAGATGCTTCTGAGGTAAGATTTTCAAGTTTTAGGATTTCTTTGTTGGCAGGGATAATTTCTGAATTTGAAGCAGTATATTTGAATCACTGTGTCTCTGATACTTCACTAACAGCTCTTGCTGAGAAACAGCTGTCTTTCAGTACAGGCCACAAAATGCATTGTTCTGCATAGGCATGCCAGTTTCTTGAAAATAGCTTGGGTACCCCAAAGTGCTGCCTTGTATTATATAGAAATGTCTCTGGATATCTAAGTTGTATTGAAAGCCTATTGGTCTTGGCCTTATAAAGTGTCTAAATCACTTTTAAAAAGATTGCTGTTTTGAGCTTCAAACATGAACTAATGTGTAAATACTGTGGGGAAAACAGAATAAATCTGAATGTTAGTGCCTAATATTTAAGTAGAAATAAGATCCTTGTCTTGGAAGTATCTGTAGTGAAGGATACTCTTATGTCCTATAGAACATAATTATGTTGTTATGAATTATTATCTAAAGAATCTTGCATTCCTGGGTAGCATTAAGGAAAAAGATAAAAATGAAAGACTGTGTTAAAACATTTTTATACTTTCTACTGTAGTAAATAGCAGTTCCTGTACATTTCAGGTCTACTATGTTCAATCTTGTGTTCCATTTGAGGCACCCTATTTTCCTTTGAAGATGAAGGTGTTGTGTTAGACTAGGATGCATAATCACTCCAAACTGATCAGGATAATCTTGGAGACAGACAAGTCTAGTGTGAATAGTAAGCAGATAGATCAACTGATGGAACTCGCAGAATTGCTCAGAGGTGCATGTAAAAAACCAGGTTGTCTGTTAGCCTTTCAGTGAATCATACCTAAGAGAAAAGCCCCATGCACAAATCTGAAAACAAATCCGTTTGCTCAAACTCAAATTCAGGTTCCAATTCATTAAGGGGAATTGGAGAACACTTGGAATAAGGAAAGTGACTCCTTATTTAGCAGCTTTTTTTCTATCCCCGCCCTTTTTTTATGAACAAATTTAAAGTTAAGAATATTTGCAGTATAGCCTATAAACTCCTGAATTCTTTAATATATGTTCAAACTCACAAATCTCTTGAAACGGATCTTACTTTTCATGGCATCTAGGGAAATTCCTGTTGAGATTAAATGAACTGTAGATCTAAAGTAAGATAGATATGTAATGGTGCAATTTCAGGTGTACTAGACATACTTAGCCAAAGTTGCTCTGGGCTAAATTGAAATAGAGAATATTATTCTGCAAGTAGTCCAGAAGAACTATCTGGTTTTGATTTTTAAATGACTAGTAGAGATGAAAAGCGGATGAGCTGCTTATCACTTGTCACTCTTTCTTGAGTCTTTAAGGACTTTTATTATGCAGAACAGCAAATGACTTCTAATACCGTCTGCTATGTCTCTTATTTCCTTAATGTGTGGAATTTGTCACTCTAATGTATCACTACCTAATTTTTTTTTACAGGGGAACATTTTATCAAGGCTATTTATGTTCTAAGTGTGGAGCTGGAGCACACAAAGAATGTTTAGGAAGATTAGACAGTTGTGGCAGAGCTAATTCAGGTGGTAAGTCATTTTTATTGTTAGAATACCATTTTTAATCAGGACATAAAACTTGCTAGATATAATTAAGGTTTAATTTACCTCTAATCTATGTTTATTGTAACATACACACTTCTGAAACTACCATTTATAAGCACAATTAGAGTTGCATTTAGAATTCATAGGAATTTTTATTGCTACTAAATTGAAATGTTCAAAAGCAGAACAGAACTGCTATAGGTCAAACCCAATTTCTTTGTCAATGTCATGTACAGCACGTAATTGTTCTCATTTTAATCACAGACTGCTCATATGTAACACCTACTGTATGGCGTATCATCTGTCATCCTTGTGGTTCTCCCTTTCTGTCTATGCCAATTTTCATATTTTCCTCTCAGCTCCTAAGTTGTTTGTGGTGCCTCAGCTTCCTCTTTCATCTCTTTGGTTTCCATGGTTTCTGTCCACTCACAATATTCACAAAAAGGTGATTGATGGCTCTTTACTTCCCGCATCTAAGGATCATTTTTTTCCGTTTCTATTTCCTGTTCAGTTGGTGGCAGTAAGTTTGTGATGCTTCAGCCAGCTAAGTCACATAACCATAGTATTTTTGACTATTCCCTCTGTCTGGGTTCTTAAGTAGTCTTTCTAGAGATAATTTGGTGCTAATGGGGGGGATCACAACTGACAAAGATACACCTTCCCACCCCTGAATTTCCCTCCCCATTAATACAGTTAAATTCCTATTGTTTGAATATGTTTGAAAGAGAAAAGCTGTAAGGCATGAAGATTTCTGGAAAGCATAGTTGTATATGTTGGCAAAGTTTCTAATTAGTTGTCCTTCTGATTTCTATAAAATCTGTACAATCCTGTCCAGAATTATTTCATAATAGTTTGTGAAGTTTCCTGCATATCTCACATAAGCTACTGCAACCTCCTCTATTGCGTTATTTTAGTTTCAACACGACTCTCTACAGTCTTTGCAAAATGTTGCAGAGATAATCTCTCTCCCACTGCTTGAATTACATCCTGCCTTCCTTCACTGCCCTTCAGTAAGATGCTGCTTCAAGACTTTTACCTCTAGTTTTTTGGTCCTTTCAAAACAGTTTTGGTCCCTGTTCATGTTACTTCCTGATTTCTGCTTGGCTTTTGGCTCGCTGTGCTCTTTGCTTGCCTCATTCTTTCATGAAATCATCAGGATGGGAGGTACTGGCTTCCTGGTGCAGTCTGTGAACTTTGTTTTCTCAGTTGCTTTCCTGTACTGGTGATTTTTCATACTATGCCTCAAGTCTGTCCAAATAGCTTATCATTCAAGAACTCACTAAGCAAGAAATAACCACAACAGCCACAATAACCTCCATGCTTTAGAATTATTCTTTTACCTCCGCCTCACATACTGCTCAACGATTACGCTCCCACCCAACTCCTCAAACTAAATAAAAAAATGACACATTAACAAGTCAACTAACACCCTAATTGTCATCCTGACTTCACTATCTTCTACCGCTCTCTCCTGCAAACTTTACCACCGCATAAAATTTTGAATAACCTAAACCAAATGCCTTCAAAGCCTTAAACAAAAGTTAAACACTCTTAGTTTCTGCTAAGATCCATAGGATACTAACCTGCATCTCCTCAGTGCAATCCAGATGCTTTAAGGTAGGACCTTATCTAGACAGATGGGCCCCCATCCCACAAAACATCTACTTAAGAGCTAGATGCCTAAACCGACAGGCTTCTGCCTACCAGACTGATGCACTCTCAATGCATATCAATGAGCTTGCAACTAAACTTGAACTTCACTACAGAGTTAAGAAGAGAAATCAAATCTCTGTAAAAATGCCTACAGCCTTATGCTTCAACACTCCGCCATCTTACCTGTGACCTTCATTAAACAATGACTATTCTCTACTAACTATAAATATATTGGCATCCTTTATCTCATCTTTGGTGCATGGGCTTGCATGGTTCTCATAGCCCTTAGCTTACTCATAAGTGCAGAACTTGGACAAATAATATTTTGTAGATGTGAAAACTGTATAAGCAACCACAGTATTTTTCATTGAAAACACAGGTTTTTCGTATAACCCCTTAAAGATAGCCTAAATAAAATATTTTTAAAAAATACTAAAATTTGAATATTTTAGAACAATTATGTTTGAATTAATAGAGTGGAAAAACAGTCTTCTTCACAAGAGGTCTGTCTTCCATGGTGTAAACCACCCCTACTTCTACTTCTTTTTCTTTTGCACCTTCTGTTTTAATTGCTTTTGTAGTTTCAATTGGATAGCTGGCACCCCAGGAAGCAGGAGCTTGCATTTCTATTCCTTTGTAAAGATCAGTGGACACATATGGTGCAAAGTAAGAATGACCATAAATGTCCAGATAACACAAAGTCTGATTTCTTGCATTTTTTCTGCATATATGTCTAAGTAATGTTGTGGATTTATTAGAGAGATAAAAATAAGGGGGAGAAAAAATACCAACCCAGTCATGTCCACCTCCCCAAACAAACAGCAAAAAAAAAACCACCAAAATTAAATCACATTTCTTTTTCTTCATAAATAGAATAAATTATCATTTTCCAGCTTCAAAGGAGCTGGATGCTATTTTTAATTTTACTTTAAAACATTGCCCTGATTTTTGCAAAATTATAATGTACTGTATCTTTCTTTGGTGAAACGAGAAGTAACTGGATTGTTAAGATACTGTTTTTTCTTGCTTGGTGAGCTTACGTCCAGGTGTTCTGCTCTCTGCGATATCTTCAAACTTCTCTTTCTCCTTTCAGTCTATTTTATTTCTATGCAAAGGCTCCCAGTTTTTTTGTAGCTCCAGTACAAGCTAGAAGAATTGCGTATCTTCTACCTGCTCATAAGGCAGAATGACAGAAGATACTAGGCTATGGCTTCCTTAAAGCCTGCGCTGAGAGTAGATCATAGCTGCAGGAGCAAACTCTGAATTACAATTCTAGCTATTCTCCCCCTGGCTCTATGAGTGGACTATAGAAAGGGTAAATGTTTTTGCCCACTTTGCTGAAAAATGTGCCCTTTTTCTACCTGGTGAGGGACTTTGGCCCTCATTGTTAAGTCATAACTCCTCATTTAGGGTAGGAAGGGAAAGACTGAGATTTTTCTCTACTGTTTTCCATTTTTCTTGTCTTTATTCCATCTTTATTTGTCTTTTCAAAGAAAGAAGTATTACTGATTGAGCAGTTCTGCCCATTCATAATGTGTACTGGGTAAGGAGAGGTTTAAGGAGGAGAAGCTTTATCAGTTCCTGTTTCCCCATATGGTTCAGAGGGGGATGGGACAATTCAGATTCTTTTAAATACTGTTTTTGCAACTTGTGTATGAATAATTTTCTGGAGCTATGTTTTAAGGTGTCCTTGCTCATGGCAGGGGGATGGAACTGCATGCTCTTTAAGGTGCCTTCCAACACAAATGACATAAAATGTAAAATTTTCACTGCATTTTGTGGAAATAATATGCTCTGCATGCACAAAATTTTAAAATAGAGTTATTTTTGATTTTTTCCTTTTTAAATCTTTAGAGAAATTAATTTATGATAAATTCATTTTTTCCTAGTGGCACTCCTGTGGGAAATTAGCAAAGGTGGCCTGAGAGTGATAGCATCTAAGAAGTTGTGGAGCATAGCCAGAATGCTTCTACAGTAGCAAAATACCTGGAACATTTATAGTATTGCTATATATTTCATTTTTTTCTAGGGGACTATTATAGCTTTTTCACAGGGTATAGTGGACATAAAATACAATAATCCTTTTAGGAAACTGGACAACATTATTCCCCAGTCATGTGATGTTAGTTACAGCCACAAACATGGAAAATATATATATACATATACATACACACACACACTATGATAGATGTGTTGTTTGTTTAATCTGCTGTTCTGTCATTCTGGTAATGGTTGATTCCAGATGCTTCACAGGAAAGAGTGAATTCTCTGTGTGGTAGTCAATGCCCAGGTATGATGCTACTTTCATAAACCTATTAAATTTTCTTCTTGCCTTTTTGGAGTTCTAAGAGTTTTTGCATCTTGTTAATGGTTTTGCATAGCTTCCCAGTTTTTGTTGATAGAAAAACCTGACTGTGTTTCAGGAGTTATAGAACAGTGAGTTCTGTAGATTTTTTTGTTTGGCTTTTGTGTTTTGGTGTTTGTTTTCATAGGATGCATATCTTATCCAGGTTATGTTTGACCTTTTTAGTTTAATGTATGACTTTGTGGCTGTTTGTGAGAAGAGTCAATGGAAGTCTTGACTGGCTGCTTCTATATGATAGATTATTTTATAGCTTCTCATGACTTCAGATTAGTATACTCTCCGAACTCACTAGTCTTTAATTTTTTCTATTGTCTGTTTATAATTGGAACTTTTTATCTACCTCAGTTTTCTTTTCCATTCTGTAGACCTATTTCTAGAAGTCTATTTGAAAAGAGGTGAACAGAATTAAACCGCTGCAATGAGAATACACCATTAGTTTCCATAAAGGCATTTTCATTTTTCTCAGTATCTTCTGGTTTTGCAGTTTAAGATTTTGTTCTCTTTTTAGACCACCAAGCAGATGCTTTTGCTAGCCTTTCTGAAATGATGTTTAGAGCCTCCCTGAGTGGATTAAATCTCTTTCGCTTTCATTCTAAGTCAGTTTGTGAAAATTCAAAAGATATCCAATGACAGATGAAAGCTTTAGAGTGACAAATTTAACAAGTGTCAGATTTAGATGATACACTTATGGGAGAAACATTGACAAAATCTGAAGATAAATTGCTGTGTTGTCATGCTATGCCTTATACACAAACATATGTCAGCGTTTCAGATGCTTTGCTTCAAAGAGGGACAGTTAAACAAACTGTAGAAGTTACAGTGATAATAGATACAGAATTAATCAGTTGAACTGATAAACAGAAGAAAGTGTCTGTATTTATCTCCTGATTTTTTTTTTTTTTTGGGTTATTGTTCCTGTTCTTGTTGCTGTAAATCAGCAGTGCTGGTTGAGATTTTCTGGGCTTATTTCTGTCATTCATGATTTAATGTTTTTTCCCCTGAAATGCTGCCCTGTACATGCTCAAGTAGTCCTCTGCATCTTCACATATTTTACTTTTATGGCCTATCACTTAATTTTTCTTTGACTTCAAATCCTCCATGCCCTCTCTTTTCTGTTAGTGTTCTAATGAAGTCTGTGCAGCCTTAAACACAAGGCCTTATGAAATCCTTAATCATACGGGTTATAAAATTTATGCACATATTTTTTGACAGTGCCATTTATGAGGACATATGTGGTGGTCTTTTCTCTGGTGGCTGATGTGGAGGTCTGCTCTTCTCTTTCTACCTCTTCTGGCATCTCAGCTGCATTCCTATGCCTTATTTCCAGGCACAGCACTATTTTATTTATCTGGTGAAGCTCTTCCTCTAGATGGAAGGGTTTATGTCTGGGAATAGCTAAATAAGCATGACTAAGACATGTTTTTAGTAGACAAAGGGAGAAGCTGTCTCTCCCATAATTCCCACTTTCATTGTACAGGTTTTTCTGTGGCTCTTACAATTTTTTACAGAGGTCCTCAGGATTGATAAAAGAGTATCACTCTGCCCAGAACATACTACAGAACTGCAGTCTGTTTTATAGTTTAAACCAGCAGAATTAGCAATTGATTCTATTGTCAGACTGTAATTTTTCCAAGTCTGTTGAATTATATTGAATTAGGTATTTTCAGGCAAATATTTCCTGTTTCCACAGACTAGTGAGTATTTCGATTAGATGAGCCTCCAATAACAGTTCTAGAATCTGAAAATGTTTTGACTATTTTAAATACGGTGCCAAACCCACAAAATTTTCTTATTTATATTGCTGCTTCCAGGGAATGTTAGGAGCATCTCTCATTGGGGAGTAAATGGATTAGAAAAACATTAATTGGGCATTTTAATAATAATTTTTGCTTAACTTATGCGTGGTTCTTTTCTCCTTTGGATAATTCCATTTGAAAAAGTGCTACATTTCCTTAGGTGGAAAAGAAGTTTCTTCACCTGTGTGATGAACTTGAAAGTAAATGCTATCATATGATTGAGTCAACTTTAGAGTTGCTTCATATGATAATGTTGGTATTGTTTCATATAATAATGTTGCTGGATAATATAGTTCAAGCAATTCTATGTAAGAATTGCTTGTTATAGCACGTTAGAGATTATTTACAAAAAGCATGTGTTTTTGACTTATGAAAAGAAGCCAGCGGCTCTCACTGTTTACCTTTTTTGCTGGCTTGATCAATAGTTGCAAAATTGTTGGCTGTCCTTCAAACCTATCACATCAACAAGTAAATGCTCAAATCCCGGAATATTCATTGGAGTTATGACACTTTTCATTTAACCTCAGCAAAGGTTGTGCTGTATTGTGTAACTAACCATCCTTGCTCAACCTGAACAAAAGTCACTTAGGAGACTTGATATTTTTTGCAGAGTCCTACACTATGGTACTTCTAGGTCATGATTTGCTTTTGTTCTGATTATGCAATAACTGGCTAAATGACCAGAAAGGAGTAGCTAGTCCCACAGCTCCTTCAAAGTGGCTTGCTTTATAGTTCCTGCATTTTAAATATTTTGAGTTTTCTTCTAAAATAGGAAGGTGAGTAGTTCACTACAGATCCTTTTTATTTACTCTCCATTTAGTCAGCATGTAAATCCAGCTGCTCTGTTGGATCCCTGAGGAGCAGCTTATTCCCATTTTCCGATCTCTGTTCCCTCTCTTGTTGAGGCCAGCTGTTGCTCCTGTTGCTTTTGTAGTAAAATATAATTATCCAAATGTGACCCAAGGGTATCATGGCCTCAATGAATAAACAAAAGCCATAAAAGTTGTGCTGAACTCTGGCAGTAAAAGTAGCTTGCTGTCAGAACTGAGAACTCAGTAATTTCCCTGGCACACTGGTGATGAGCAGGAACTTGAATTAAAATTGTCATGTGTAAAATTTTTGTTGGTGGATATCCTCAGACATCCATTTTTTCCCTAAAAATAGAAATAAGGTGGGTTTGTTTGTGTTTTTTTCCTCCTCTTTTACTTGTATAAGATTGGAAAAGAAGATCTCTCATGAAGAAGCAATTCACATAATTCAGTAAGGATTATCCTGAAATACAGGAATATTTAAACTGTAATGAAATAACAAGATAAGCATAAGTTTTACTTTTTGAATAGGCTCTCATGTGGAAACAGAGATAATGTGTATTTTTCCTGTTTCTGATGCATTTGTTAATAGCGAAGTCACAAATGACATTTTGGTTCATCAGCGTTACCAAAGTTTGGGGCTTTTTTCCACTCCCCTCCCCCTTTTAAGGAATTTTATTTTATGCAAATTATCAGGTATATTTATTAGCTGCCTGTGTAGTGATTTATTAAATCCAGTTATTGAGGACTAATCAATTAGTTTCCTAACTATTTATTCTGAAAAGTTTTGGGATGCTTCAATCAGCAAGTCAGATTCATTTCTTCCCATTGGAGGATAGAATGAAACTTTCATTTAATTTTTTGGATAAAAGTTCTGCTGCACTAAATATAGATCATTAAAAAACAAAAAGCACAAGCAAGGAAACAAAAAACCCAACCCCAACAGAAAATCCCTGAGATTGGAAGGTTTGCACCCCCCCCGCAAATACTTCCCTAAATGACTTCCCTTCTTGTCTACTCATTTATAATGCTGGGAAGAAACATTCACAAAGGTGTATTTATTCAGATTTTGGCAAAAAATTCTGAAAGGCGTATCAAATTGACAAAGTAAATATCAAAATTATATTGAATGCGAGCAGCATTTAGGCAACTAATTCCCTCAGGCTCCTTCGGAAGCCTCAATAGTGTATCTGCATCTCCTTCGTTGGGGCTGGCTTATTTGTCTTCTCTTTGCTCACTATACAAATGCTAATTAATACCTTTGGAAAGTTTGTGATCATAAAAGTGTTTTCTGTGGATGATAGGATGATGTGTCTTTGGCATGCTATGTGAGAGAGGAAATGGCGACTGAAAGTGTACGTGAGAAGAGAGCTCTGCTGGTGGTGAACAGGCTGTGCTTCCCTGGCCCAGCCCAGAGACCTCAGCTGGCGTGCTCGGTCTTGGCATGCCTTATCATCTTTGCATAAAATTCTAAAAGACAAGGATTTTTTTTTCCCACACTAATGCAATTTTTATTTATTTATTTATTATTTTTTTAAAAGTAGAACAAAATTGTCTTGCAATTAAAGCTTTTTACTTGATTTACTCTGAATATGGCTTACTGTTTACAAGGTATTACAGTAAAAGTTTTCCAATGTGATGAAGTGCAGGCCAGGCATGTGTGGTTTGTGCTTTGACTCAGCAGCACATAGAGTGCTAGAGCACACGCAGGTAAATACAGCTGTGTATGCTTTGACAAGGCTCAGAACCAAATCTAGCATACACCCAAATATCTGTTACCAGATTAGACATTCAAAGAAAAATGTAGAAAATACCCATTTTGTGTCTTTTGTGATCTGTAGGGGTGTATGTGTTCAAAAGTGTTATTGTCTTGATGAAGTCCTGATTGCCCACAGGGCTGTATATTTTTTCTTCTCATTTTTAAATAGTGCAAATGAATTAATAGCAAAAGAGGCAGATGAAACACCAATGGCTTCAGAGTTTGTGATATACTAATGCAATGCTGAATTGATCTTAAAAAAACAGAAAATTTTTAAGCTAAAGGTATACATATTATCTTGATCTACGTTGGCGTGGTATGAAGACAGAGACAAAAGAACGTGTGAACTTGACTGGCAGTGAATGACGATAGCTTTTGAATTCCCAACAAATCAGTATTTAGAAAGTATTTTGGAGAAGTTCGTGAAGTTCGGATTGCTGTGCCACAGTTGGGAAGTGCAGCGCAGCTGGCAGCAAGAAGCCTTCCCGGCCAGCTCAGTGCAGGGCCGATGGGCGGGAGCAGAGCACAGCAGGGTTTGCACAACAGCCCCGGGCTGTCGGAGCGGCTGCAGGGATCGAGTAGCGCAAGGAGGCAGCGGTGTTTCTGTAACGCAGCACGGCACACACTGAGATTGCTAGATAAACAGTGTACAATTTGCAGTCACCAATAATGCCAATTTTTACTTATGTTTCAGAACACGGGAACCTGAAACACGAGGTAAGGATTCTTTTTCCTTTGCATGTAATGCTGATTTTATCGATGACATAAGAACTCCTTATTTATGTTGTGCACATGCTGTTGGAGCAGGGACCTTTTTTGTTTTGTGCGTAACAACAGATTTCTTTAGAGTGGTGGCAAATAGAAATTGCCTAAAAAACAGTGAGTTTATAATAAAATAGAAATGTATTCTGTTCAAAGTGCGAGTCAATTTCCAGTTGGCATGGCTTAGTCCTGAGAGCACTGGAAGGGGTAGAGATGTTTTTGTAAGTTACAGGTAAAAACCATACACTGGTGTCTAGATCCTTACTCTTCCTAGACTAAATCTGGTAGTAGAGTTTGAAGTAGTGTCTTATTTATACTAGTGAGTCCTGCTGGAATGTCAGTGTACCGGTCTTTGCCCTGCCAGACTGCAGGGTGATCGAAGATCAGCAGGGCAGTGTTTGCCTCTTCATCTAAAAAGGCTTTAGTTGTTTTAGAGCTATCCAGTCAGCGATTATGGAGTTTATATAATCTGGAGAGAATGGTAAAATGAGCACTGTACAGAGAAGCTACCATGGTGCACATTGTGTACCTTACAGTCAGGGCAAGAAGGCTGTAAACTACCCTGGGATATTTTCTCCCCTGGTGCCTTTCCACTGTGGTACAGAAGGGCATGGCAGCTGGGTTTTGTCTGCCACTTTATATGTAACATGTAATAGTTTCCAGTGGCTATTTTAGATCAGAAGTTTATGGTAATAAATTGCTTGAACTGCTTAAATGACACACTGCTTGTGAACAGCGTGTAAGCGTGTATGTTACTTCTCTCCATAAGGGTGTATGTATTTGATGCTATCACTAAAACAGGTGATGGAATTGGAAGGATGTTATTGCTGACATGACTGGTGCAGGGGGAATCGTGGGCAGGGCTGACCACATCTGCACTCGGTGATGCTTGAGCTGTTTTGGGGTCACTGTGACCCCTGGCACCCTCTGGCAAACTCCCTGGCCACTGGCCTCCAGGGGAAGGGTGAGGTGTCTCAGGAGGGTCAACAGAGGGCTGCACGGGCACCACAGACAGTGCCCAAGGCGCTGCTGCCTGTCTGCTCTCCTTGTGGCTCCCTCAGCTGTGTGTCCTGCCCAGTATTGCCTGTCCTTTCATGCCTGTGCCTAGAAATACCTGCTATTTTAGAGTGCTTAGGGCGCTCGATAAAATACAAAAGCTACAGCCTAACTCTTAGCAGTACTGCAGCTGATGGGCAGAGCAGGGATCCATAAACAGATTGCTTATTTGATCTTGTGGATGGGGTTGCCAGATCCACTAAAGCTAATTGTGATGAGCATACTGTGGCTGGATGAAGAGAATATGTATACTGGTTGTATTTAATCCTTCTCACCCCTGAGCTTGATTTGTAAATTTTTTTTGTGAGGAAAAACATGGCTTCCTTTCTAGACCTGTTGGTTTGCAATTGATTGTTGAGTTGATCTAAAACATCAGGATTGCTTCCATTTTTGCCAAGGCTCTTGTCTAAGTGCCGGCTTTAATTCTGTCTGTGCAGAAGGAAACCTGAGTGTAGATTTGGATCTATCTCAATTTAGTTTTCATACCAGTAATGTAATTAAATCTACTGGTACTGCAGTAACATTTGAGGTTATTTAGCATGCTTTCATACAGCATGAGAATTATTTCTATCTGGTCCTTTGGTGTATATGATTTATGTTGTCACAGAATTGTTATATTATTTTTCCCATTTCAGTTGAGCATTTTTGCATCTTCCTTCATGAGTGCTTTTCCTACGCCTGCCCCTTTCCCTCTCCTATGCAATTCTGTGGTTACTCACCACTCTGTGCCAATCCTTATCAACAATACAGCCTACATATAAAATTAAATATCTAGGATACAAATGAGCCTTTTGTTTTTATTCGCTAGTAATGCCTTCATTGTAGTAGCAGTTTTGAATTTTCCTTCTTTCCACTGCAGATAATAAGTTGCATCCTTTCTTAAATTAGGATTGTGGGGTACAGAGAGAGTGTGACCAGAGACTTGGGAGTTTGAAAACCATTTTTATACCAAGCTTTTGATTTTACCAGCTTGCTATAGGTTTTGGTTGTGCCTCAGGTTACTGCTTTCTGGCTTGCCTAAGTGTGTGTCCTGTATCAGCTTATATCAACTGCAAGTAAATCAGAGCAACTTAATTGTTCCCTTTGTTATGCAACATGCTTTCCTGTGCATGGCTTGATTAAAAAAAATAAATAAATGCATGAATCTTCATGCAATCTACCAATTAAAACAAGTCTGCAAAAGCAGATCAGTAGTTCACAGAGATGTGTTATTTCACATTTAAATTTTCAGGAATCCATACTAAGTGTCTTGGAGTATATAATACATTAAAAAGGAAAGTTTCAGTCTTGTAGGAGAGTTTCTGATTTCACACAGTTTTGGTTCATCCAAACGAGTTACTAAGTGTATTTAAGTACTTGCCCAGAAAACAAGAAAATTAAGAATTCCATAGAAAATTTTAGCTCCCTGAAGTACAAAGTAAGAATAGTGAAACTTTTGGCCTTATCAGAGCAGCTTACATTGCTTTAATGCTTTTGTGTTTGTGGGCATTATCTGGGGCAGATAGTTCCAAGCTGTGTGTTTTCCTCTATCCTATCCATAAATGATTTAAAATAGTTTTTTTTCTTGATATCAAAAGACATGGGTGCATGAGCAAACCTTCTATGGACTAAGAATCATTTGAGTCTAGCATCAGAAAAAATAGAATATATGAAAAAACTACATTATTAAGAATATTTTTTCAAAGGATGATCTTTCTACAAGATAAAGATAATTGTGGTGGTGTTTAGGGGGAAATAAGAAAACCAACTCTGCCTAGTAGATTGTGGGAATGTCAGGAGTGCAGTGTGCCTACATGAAACCATGTTTATTCATATCCTCCATTTGTGTTTTTGTTCTGCAGAAACGAGCAAATGGAATTAGAAGAAATTCTAGGCACGTGGACCCAGGTTTGTGTCATGGCTTTTTTAGAAGTTAAACATTAAAGTAAAAAGAGTGAGAAAGCTTTAATTGACTTTATCAAGTTACATTGTGAATGTTATTGTAATCCATGAAATGGTGAGAACTTTATAGCTAAAATTGTGAAGGTCTGAAGCAATTGTACTGGTTGTGATTTCAAAGGTAAGGTCAGCTGGTTGAACTCTTTATTTTTTTTTTTATTTTTATTTTTTTTTATTTTTTTTTTTTTTTTTAAGCAGTGCACCTGAACAACAGGCCTTTTTAAAAAAGAAATAGCTAAATAATGAAAAACAGATAGTTGCTTATAAAGCTTCAGTTATTATCTGCAAAGTTGTTGGTACTGTCAGCCCTCTTAACTGTAGTGGTGCTATGTGCTTAGCTCTGTTGAGTAGGAGTTGCTCTTCTAAAAGGCCAAAATAAAGCAATTGCAGTTTTAGGTAGAATTTCAAAAGTGGTTTTATTCTTTTTGTTAGTTTGTAATAGATGCGTTTGTGGAATCATGGTAACGGCAGCCCTTGAGAAAACTAAATGCATGCTTATAGGCTGTGTATTCAAGTGGGGGAACATTTTCTCTGGAGACCCATTGTGTTTCTGTATAAAATACTTAATGATTTTCAGTGTAACTGTGATAATTTTAGCGTAATTTTTTACGGCAATTACATTTCTGTTCTTTGTTTCTCGTATAGTTTAATTGCCAAAAATTTGTTATGCAGATATGTGGCATAAAATTCAGCTGTGGATTATTAAATATTTCTAGATGTGGACACCTGAGAATAGTTGGAGTCAAACATTAGACAGAATGGCAACTCTGTACACCGCATTACAGCCTGGCAGAGCTAAGCACTTTTCAAAAAGTAGGAATGCTGGTTGTGCCACTAGCATTGGAGCTGCCTTGGCTCTGAAAGACTGAATGTTGTAACTAGCTGAAGCAGACCACACCTTCCTCACTCGGGTACCTTTGACGTGTTTTGGAACACGTATTGTCATTTAGCTCCCTCTAGCAAAAAAAATTGCTTCATGATGCTGCTAAACTGTTCTGTGTGTTGTTGACTGAAGACATAAAAGAAAAAAGAAAAGCACCCTGTAACTGAAAATTAATACAGTCAGAGTGGAAAACATCAAGAACATCAATTAAATAATGCAGAAAAGGATGACAACAGGCCAAGGGGACTGTTGTGTTTTCTTTCCATTCAGTGGTATATGTTGCAGTGAAGGGCAATGTGTACTTGCAGAATAGTTCTTATAGGTCGAGATCTTTAAACATAGCAGTCTCATGTAAACTCCTAAAAGGCTAAGAAGTTCAGCTTTGAGAACCATTTGAGTATACTGGCAGTTTTACTTGCTGTTTAAGTCTGATAGAAGTATTTATGTGCCTTTATATATGGTGATACTTTAAAATTACGTTTTATTGAAGACTAAGTACCATTCAAATCACCAGAATCATTGACTTAAATAGATGTTTAAGAGCCATGTGTAAACAGTGCCTAAAATACGCTTCTGCTCCCTCGCCGCCCCATGCATTTACAGTTCTATGAGGAGGTAGGGTATTCTACTGAATAAAATTCTTGGTCCCCATTGTATTTTTTAAAGTAAGTAGAAATGCAGAACATGTGTGTTATGTTTAAATACCTTTATTCGAGATACTTTTGCAGAGGACTGTTTTTCAGAATTCCTTCTGACAACTTAATTTTTTTTTTAAATCAGTAAATAATAATAAAAAAGATGTTACATAAGAACATGCTCCATACATACACTTTGTCAGTTTCAAATTAAGTGAGCTTTTCAATTTGCCTTTTGTCAGCATATGCATTCTCAGTTCTGCTGCAGCTTGGTGGAGATAACTTTTTAAAGACATGAATGTCTTCAGTAAACTCTTGTCATCTGCTATGCATATTCTCAGTAATACTGTTCATCAGATTGCCTATTGCCTTGAGAGACTGAAGATGCTATCCAAAGAGCAGCACTTGTAAGAGTTCAGTTATTTCAGGCATGCATTACCGCATTGAATTTTTCACGAACAGTGGCATATAAATCTCTGGAAATCTTAGCACCGTGTTGCTCTTTTTGCTGGAGAGGTAATCACAGTCAGAGATAACATTCAAATTTTAACTGGGCTATGTGTGTGCTGTTTGGTGTGTGGTTTGTTTTTTTGGTTTTGATTTTGTGGTGTTTTGTTTTGTTTTTAAAAGGAAAAAAATAAATTTGCTGCTCAGATTGGTTTGTCTTTAGGAGGAATAGTATGCTGCTGCTACCTTGTTGCATGTTATGGTGCTGAAGCATGGGTACTAGTTTAGGAAAGCAAGCATTTGCTGTGAATCATCAACCAGCACCTGCATTATCTAAATATTAATGGAGTTCAATATAAGCGATAAGTACAATTATTTTCACAATC
Source organism: Psittacus erithacus (assembly GCA_009867235.2). NCBI lineage: Eukaryota > Metazoa > Chordata > Aves > Psittaciformes > Psittacidae > Psittacus > Psittacus erithacus. Next base: position 24,780 of record WYDI02038419.1, on the reverse strand, counting down.
TGAATCACAGTGTGTGATTTTGGGCTTCAAGTATTTTAACACAACCTTTTCGAATTCATGCTCTGATTTGTCTCTTTCTGGTTTTGTCTTCTTTAGTAAAGAATAATGAATGTGGGATGCGTAGCATAGTCAAATTGATGTGTTGTGCTTCTCTTTTTATGCTTGTTACAGCCAAATTCAACTTCTACTGATACAGCTTAAACCTGAATGAAAAAATCATTTAAGTTTGAGAAGTACTGTGAGTGGAAGGATGGTTTAAGCAAAACAATGTGAGAATACTGGATTAAAATATCTCTTGCTGTCTGCTGGTAAAATTTACTGATGGAGGATCATATCTAGCTGAAGTGCTCTAAAAGCAATAAGTTGTTCATGGCTTTTTCATTTGTTTCTCTTTGAACTTTGGTTAAGTTTTGACATTAATAGTTCCCTCCTCAATATTTGCTTTGTGCTGAATGAAAAGGAAGGGTAGAAAGAAAACTGGTTAGTGGATGTTGAGGCAGAGAAATTCATAGGAAACGAAACTGTCCAAAGAAATACATGCAGGAACTGTGCAAAAAGAAGCATTTGTGGAAACTGCGCAAGAACAAATTGGAAATCCAAAGAAAATATGACTGTCTTTTATGTATGCTGTGCACTGTGACTTTAGCCTGTGGTCCAGTTGTAGAAACCCTCCTGAGTTCACCTCTAAGTTTTAGGGGAGAGAGGTTTTACGTAACATTTCTTTGGCTTAATCTGCAGATAAAAGCCATTAAGAGAATGAATCTGTAAATGCACTTAACACCTAGACAGCCAGGAAAAATTTGGTCTAGAGTTTGCATTTTACTGTAGAATAACATGATTCTGCTTAAAAGTGATTAGATTGGTGTCACTTTTTGCCTGCAATAGGTGAACGGAATGATAATCGTATAACATTTTATTCCTTGTGTAAACATATCATGAAAATTTTTATGCATGTGTTTAATATTAAGGATATGATTTGCACTGTTGACTTAAATGACAAATTCACATGTGTATTATATGTATTATGTGCTTATATGTATAAGCATAAATTAGGGCTTTGTTTTCTTGAGAAGGATGATGCAATCCAGAGTCTAAATTTTATAAGCCTTTAATATTTTTAATAGAAATAATTTTTTATGCATTTTAATAAGACTAAAAATTTTCCTTCCCAGCTGCTGGAATAATACAGTGTATGTTTGCTGTCTACTTATTTTTTTAATGGTATGAAGTGTCTAAATGTGGTAGATTCGCAGCATAGTGTTTTTAAAACTAGTTTTACCCGAAACACTTCTGCTAATATAAACATTGGAACTTCTATCTTGTAAAGTGTGAAAGTGTATTTTATATCACAAGGATAAACTTGGTAAGAATAGAAAACTAGAAGCCTTATATTCAAGATTCATTGCAAATTAAACTCAAAATGTGATCTGTGAAGGGCGTCACTGGGCATATTCTGACTTCTTAGCCAGCTGATTTCTTTATAAGCATGGATTAAGGCTTAGAAAACCTTAGTTCTGAATTGAGGGACAAAACCAACATCTCTTTTCCCTTCAAAGACAGTGAAATATTGACTTTTTGGGGGGGCAGGGGGAGAGACACAGTATTAACAGATCATGTATGCAATACAGTAGCTTGTGCAAAGCTGTTTTTCAGTCTGCGGGTTCAAAGTTAGGATAGGTTTAAAAAGAGGTATTTGTATTTCTGGTTGGTGTCTGGTCCATACTTGGTTTGTGGAGCAATCTTGTAGTATAGCTTTTATGCAGATTATTAAAAAAAAAAATAAATCTGAAGGGCGTAACTGGCTGATGGCTTCAAGTAGAGCTTTTAAAAATAAATCTGTGCAAGAACATGTACAGCATTAAAGATATATTTGTTTAATTAGACATAGTGGGAAATGAGCTGCTGTGTGCTTCATATTTTGTTGAAATTGGATTATGGAATCTTTTAACCAGGTTTTGTCATTGGTATATGTATTTGATTAACAAGCAGTGAAATGATATTCAGATGCTTGTGCAGCATGGTAATGATTGCATCTCGTCTTCATAGTAAAAAATTAGGGGATAGTATAATATTGGCAGTTAAAATTTCCTTTTAACTTAAGAATAAGGCATATTAGACTGCGAGGTATTTCAACAAATTCTGACACAGTGTGCTCTCTGATATGGAAGTCTGACTCTGATTTCCATTTCTGTGCCACTCTAACCGTATGCCCAGCCAAAAGCAAAATCTGGCCCATATTCAAGTGCTGGGATGTCCCAGCCTGCCTATAATTCTTTGCCAAGCATGTAGTTGTTATAGATAAAACTACTGTCTAACTGAGAGTTTGAATTGTGTATCTCGTTTTATGAACTCTCCAGGCAAGTTGTTGGTAGTCTTGAGTGACTTTTGTCTGTCTTGTTCAGCCCAGTATAGACAATACCCAATTTCATGGATAAGAAAAGATAACCTCTGCAAGATGAAGCCTCATGCTGAAAATCTGGTATTCAGGAATTTATTTCTCCGTTTCAGCAATGGGGACAGTTACCTGTGAATCTAACTGCATCTCTGGTGGTCCATTGCTAGCTGTCTGTCAATATCATTGTTGAGAACAGGAATCTATCTTGGCTTTAAGCCACAGAAAAAGGTATATCAAAAATAAATATCCAGTATTAAACTAGACCTCTGTACTTGGTTTTCTGATGAGAAGGGAGGAGATGACTGACATCTAAGGAGGTGTAAGAGATACTAATATTATCTCATTGTGATTATTTTCTTCAAGATGGATTAGACCAAAGTAGCATTTTTTCCTTTAGTAGAGAAGTTTCTGTGTATAGAATCAAGAAATATATCGATAAATATTTTGCGGAGGTGTGTGTTAATGTTAATTATTTTTCTTGTCAATATAATGTAGGAGAGAATAGCAATCCCTTTTTAATAGTTCTTGTCTTTCCTTTCAGACTGTGTAGAGCAAACCATTAGAGGCCATTTGTTTCTGCACCTTCCCTCAGGATTTTGCTCAGTCTTGCAGGCTTATTTCTTTGTTAAGTGTCTATGAAAATCTTCTGGGGGTGTTGACGTGACAGCATGATCTGAAATACTGAAGTATATGTACGACATTCTTTTCAGCTTTAGATAACTGTTTGCACTGAACATAACCACGGTTTTTAATGGCTGGTCAAAATGTACGTGTACATGAAGGAGCAGCTGACTGAAAATTAAATCGGGGAAAGCCTGAAGGAATATGGGAGGAAAGAGAAATATTGCAGAGAACGTCCTCTAGCAATGAGTTTGTTTGTCAAGGTTGGGGTCTTTCCTACTGCTTACTGATACAGGATAACCGAATAAAGTTCATACTAGTAAAATGTCCATCACATCCTGTAACTGACCAGGGGACTTGGAGATGTGCTGCATGCAGACTAATCATTTATGTCCTTTTGATTTAGTTTTTTCAATTTCCTATTACAACCCATGGCTTAAAAAAGGTATATATATATGTATGGTATGTATACTTAAGCTTAACTTTTGTGTGGGTTTTTTTGGGTTATGGGTGCTTATTCCTTCTCTATGCTGCACCTGAGCACTTTAAGCTGCATATGAAGTATACAGTGCTCATCTCTAGGAATCTCTGTGAATCAGGTGATTTGCAGGGAAGAACTGGTTTAACAGGGCAGCTAGGAGCACTCCTGCTGCAAAAGGAAGACTCCTTAGCAGGATAGAGGCAGTACTGCTTGCTGACGTGCTGTATAATTCTGAATGTTCTGGAGTTCTTCAGGGACTCAGATAGCAGCTGTAACATGATCAGTTACAGCTGATTACAGAACCTACAGTATTGATAGGTGTGTTTTGACATGTTTTACAGCATGTGGCTGGAACGGTGCTGGGGTTTGAGACAAGAGTCACTGAACATTTTCGTGGTCACCACATTCTCAGGAATTAATGGGACAGCTTCTTCCAGGTGGACTTCAGCAGCAGTGCATTCAGAGATACACTGACCTAATATGTGAGATCAAATTAATGTATCTCACACATTTATTAAAAATACATATTACATTCAGGATCTGTTTTTTTATGATGTTATCTCTTTTTTCTTTTTTTTTTTTTTTTTTTTTTTTTTTACTACAGTGCTAATGCTGTGTGCTGAGCTGTTGTTGCTTCCCAAACTACTGAATTCATCTTTGTTGTGATACAAGAAAGAACATGTCTAATGTTTTGCACTGAGAAATTTTCCACTAATGCATTTCTGGAAGGCAAAGCAGAGTTTTGTCTCCCAATGAAGCATTTCAAATGCAGTTTAATGATTTTTATTTGGGTTGTTATACTTTAAGTTAAAATTATTTTTACATTCCTGTTGGGGAGAGGTATTTTGAAAGGTGCCTGTCCCTTTGCCATCTCAGCAGTGAGCTAACATTCAGAGAAGAACGTAGCCTTTAGCCTTTTTTTTTAATTAAACATCAGAAGACCCAGATGCCAAAGGGTGAAATGTATTTATTTTGTCAAACTCTTTCATCCTGGTCTGGTTGGATTGCAAGATTAGTTCGTAGTTGAGCAATTTAGGCTCTTCTGTCTTACTGGATGTGTTTTCGGGACTGTCTTTATATCTTTAGCAACTAATACTTTATTTTTCTCTTAGAGAAACAGTGGTGTTTAATACATGCTCAGCATCTATTAGCATAATTTTTGAAGAGAGGTGAGTTAAAAAACCTACAGTATCTTTCTCTGCATAAACACATTCTCAGCATGGACTGTTCTAAATAAAAGCATTCACTGTTTACAGATAACTATGAAGAAGTTGGCAGACAGAAAAAAGGAAAAGGGTACAATTGGACAAAATGATCACACAAGTATGATCAATAAAACAAATATACTTTGTTTTGCATTTTGCACATGCACAATATAGTACACCACTATTAAATAAATATTATACAAACTATTATAAAAACGGAAAAAAAAAAGAAAAATGTGGCAAGTGAGGCACACACTGCAGTTGTGGTGCAACAGAGATCATTTATTGAGCGAGCTTACAGGCTTTTTATAGACCCCTGCTTAGTGGTTAGTAATTATTAGTATGGATTAGTTTCTTTTCGATACTTTTCACAACGTCATACGCTTTTCCCAGCCAATGACATTACTGATCAAGCGCCTTTTCAACCAATCACATTATTGTCCACGCGCCTTTGCTTGAACAACTTATTTGTACCCAGATGTGTAAGCGCATTTTTCTGTTACCACTTTCTGCTACATTATTACTTTCCATTTTCCTTAAACACACATTCTTTTGTTCCCTCAGTCCACATTAGCTCCTGGGAAAGTCTCAGGTACAACATTACATCTTTGTCTTCAGTAACTTGTTTCATTGTCTGCAGTTCTCGGAGATTATCTTGGTGTTCTAACTTTGGCTCCTCTTTACTCCCATGGTCTGCAGCTGATGGAGGTCAGGATGTTCATGCTCTCGTTCAGGTCTGCTGGTGCAGCTTCTTGTGCAGCATTCTCCACAGAAAAAGGCATGTGCAGAAATCATATAGGCCAAAGTTGCCTTTAGTTACCATAGTATTTTGCTAAAGTTTATTGAGACTTGCAGATCTCTTACTCATCTTCAAGAGGAGTATTACGTTTACCCATCTGTTTTCATATGTGATTTTAATCTTCAGGTTACTGTCATTCTCAGAAGGTAAAACAAAGATAATAATGCTATGAATGATTAAAAATAGTAAAAAAGTTACTGAATTTTAACAGTACTCTAAACTGTATGGTTTCTTTTTTTGTGGCTCACTCATTTAACTAAATCAGTATTTGATCACTACTTCAAAGTAGTTCTCACACAAAGAATTTGGGAGACATTGTAAAACTTAAAGCGGCCATCCCATGGGAGGAAAAAGACTCCTGAAAATTCACAGAAGAGAAGCTCCGAGAACTGCTTTTGCCTGAGGAGGGTTTTACAGCTTGGTGGAAGGGGCCAGAGGCAAGAGCCTGAGAAACTGATGCTGCTTTTCAGGAAAGTTTTTAATCTGCTTGCCTCTTTTCGCTTCCCAGAGAAGGGAATAATGAGGCCGAGTTAGGCTGTAGGCCAAGCTAGCTCAGGATCTCTTCTTCAACAGTAGCCAATTAAATGGATGCTTAAGGATAGAATGTGGGGTAGGATGTGGTGGTACTTCCCCACTGTCTCGTGTTTTTTTTTCTTGGCTCATAATTTTTCTATCACATATTTGTAGTACCATTTATTGAAGCAATCTAAAATCTTGGCATTCACGACATTGTATAACTGCTACTTTCATTATTAGTTGTGTGTGAATCAAGTACTTCTTTTTGCTTGTTTTAAACCTGCTGCCTATTACCTTGACACCTCCTTTTTTTGAATCGACAGTGAATAACAAAGAAATAATGAATAATTTCTCTAGTCACTGTCTCTATGCTACGTATGACTTGTCTCTGTCATACCCCTCCAGTGATCTCTCTTCTAGCCTGAAAAGCCATTATTTGAAAGTACTGGGGTTTTTAAAGAAACAATTTTGCACCTTCTACAAAACTTAATCCATCTTTACCCCCACTTCAATACTGCTGATTAATTTTTTTTTGAGCAACGGAAGTGCAAGCATTGATTCCTTGGGGTGACCCTTTTGAAAAATGCCTTTGATTTGAAAAAAATATTGCTGTTTCAACTTTTTACTTCATGTCCTTTTTCTGCTTATTTCTTGGGGGAACCTTTTCCTCTCATACTGAGAACACCAGGAGAGCCTCATCATGAGTCATGTTAAAATTATTTTGCTAATCCTTATTAATACATAATCCTGATCCTCATGTTCATTTTCTACTGCAAAGAATTCAAAACAATGCCCCCAATTTTCTTTTAAAAGTATTTTTAGTGTTTACATTATATTTATCCATATATTTGCAGATTCTGGTTTTATAGTAGGCTTTACCAGCCTAACTTGTACAAACATCCCATATCTCTTTTGGGACATCTACTGATTACAGCTGAGTTGCTTTAAAACATTGCTTTGACACTTAGCCTCCTATTTCTGTGGTACTTAGGCTGTTTTAAGAAATAAGTTGCAGTTCACAATTAACTCAGCAATTTCGTATTAGAAGTTATTTAGTTTTTAGTCTTTCCAAGAAGTGATAACATAAAAATTGATCTGATTGATTTTCATCAGAACCAATTCATTCAACCTGGTTATTTTGACCTTTTCATGGTTTATCTGGTGGGGAAAAGGGTATTGTAACTTTATTATAAGGGATTATATAAGGGATTCAGAGAAAGTACTTGTGTTCAGCCCTCATTGCTGCTCTTGCCGACCTGCAAATAAATAGAAGACGTGTTCAGTCTTGCACTTTTCGTAACTTGTATTTCTTAAGCATTACTGTGTAACAGGGAATTAAATAGTAACTTCATTCTCTTATGCCTTGAAATTGTGCCTCGGTTCCACTAACCTTAGAAGCTATTCTTTAACCAGTACATTTGGAATAAAAGATGTGGGGAGAGGAGAGAGCATGAGGCACTATATCTTTTCATTCAGATGATAAAGCAACATGTTTACTGTTCTTGGATTTTTTCCTTAATTGGGTTTGACAGCGACAAATCAAGTGAAATATGATACAGCAGCAAAAGTATGCATGTATGGATCACAGCTTTCCTCTCACAATAACATCCTACCCCTGGCAATATCAGCCTTCTTGCAGAGTAGCAGTGGTCATTTTACTAAGTGGAATTCACTTAATGCCACTACATCTTCTACATTTTTTTCTCTGTTTTTTCCTTTTTTTTTTTTCTGTAAGTCTCCTCTGTAATTTTCCCACTCTCCCTTTTTTGCTTGATCGTGGGGAGAAGAGAGGATAAATAAGGAAAAGAGTTATGAGGCTTAATGATGGAGTCTTAAATCTCTGACTGCTTTTGTGCATTGTGTGATGGTTTTATTTGTCTGTTTCTGGTGGTATTGATTTAAATCCTGCTTTGTACATGGCTCAGGCATCTGAAAAACATTGTATGATGAAATGAGATCAAAGAGCTGATGCTGGGATTTAAGTGCATAAGGGGTATTCTTTGTCAGGGCAGCATTTCTGGAAGAAAGAACCAGCTCTGGGTGTTCTGCTGGTGTCAGTTTGATCGCTGATGATTCTTTGATGTAACTAGAGGTTGTTGCTGAAAGGTGTTTTTTCCTACCCAGGGGTCCCTTCACTGCCCTTTGTTTTGAAGCTAGTAATCATCCAGTTGCAGGGCTAAATAGCTTCAATAAGATAATGGAGAACTGGTCATGGGAGGTGGCGGTGGTGGTGGCAATGGGGACAGAAGTGATTTTCTTTCTATTGGATTGCTGAACCAGCTCAGTCCTGAGGCTGCACAGTTAGTGTGGGTGTGACAGAATACATGCATCTTGGGTTAAACAGAACATCAACCCATATGCTTTATTGCTTTCAGGTATGGTTTATGTCCTGACAAATTACGCACTGCTTGCCGGAGTAGTATGTTATCCACATTCAGACTGGAAATGAAAAATCAAAGGAGAATCTTCACTATTGCGAAGATGAATATATGAGGGTTTTCTCTGGGGAAAGGGAAGATAGAACAAGGTTTTAAGATGAAGCCTGATCATTATAGTAGGACTGAAAACAGGGCATGGGACTTGATTTCCATTGCTATTGCCGATGATAATTTACCAGTAACTTCTTGATTTTGTAACAAAGATCAAGTGATCATGGATGCCTTTATTGTGTATTTTCATTTTTTTCTTTAAAACCACTTTTTTTCTGCTTATTATTTATTTACCATGTGATCCATCTTTAAATTAAGGACTTATATTTAAAATTTAATTAAATAATTAAACGTGATTTAAACAAAAAAATTAATTAAATTTAATTAAGCTTAATTTAAAAAATCAAGCTATTTAATTTTGAAACAGAAAAATTGTGCTAAAAGTTTAAAATATTCTTCTTTGATAAAAAGGAGGGGAGTTTCTGGAAAATTTAGTGCATCTCTGTGGTACATAATTTTTGCTATGCTAATATTTCTAGAAAAGAAAGGCTAACTTCTAAATGAAGACAGTGAGATCAGATAATATGTGTGATGGTCCCTTGCAACACAAACTATTCTATGATTCTTGAATACATACTTTTTTTATACTCAGTGGATACTTAAAATGTGGTCTGAATATCTGTGTATATTAACTGAATGAGGCTCGGGATACTACAAATGCATGAAGAAATTGAAAATATTTATGCCTTTTGGATTTCCTACAAATTATTTTCATAGATTGCCGATGCTTCAGATTTGCAAAGTATGCCATATCAAAACAAGCAAACAAAGGAAAAAGCTAAAATTGCACAACTCTATATTTTGAGGTGAACAACTTTACATAATGGTAACAGTGAAATATGTACTTATCCTTTTTCCTTTTATAACACAAATATTTTGTAATGAAAGCAAGTTTTGTTCTCTTTCTCAGGAGACAAAGTTATTCATTGCAACCTCTACAAACCAGAAAACAAGATGCATGCTTTTTGTATGCAGATTTGTTTCAGCCAAAGCAAGTGTCTTTCATTGCTTAATATAATGGCGTAATTCTTGGCAACATTCATCTGTGATGCTTCCATGCAAAGAAGGTCTATGTGGCCTGAATTTTTTTTGCATGTAGGGTAAGAACTGTCAGTTGCGAAGTAGAAGAGGTATCTGCTGTAACCAAGGTAGAGGTCACGGAAAAGAAAAATTGCTTGAAGAGGAAGATCCCAAGAGCATTTAACTTGAAAAGCTGAAGGATTATGTAGCATTACAAAGAGGGTGCGTGCAGGCAAGATTATTCTGTCATTTGCTGGAACCTGCCTGCTTTGCTAGGCATCAGCCACTTCATCTTCACATTATGTAATAATTTAAAATTCCTCTCTCATCACAGGATTTGTTTCTCCTAAGTTGCAAAAAAGGAAAGTAACTATTTATTTTAGAGGCAGATGCTATTGGTCAATACTGGGCACAAAAGAAAATGCATGAAAGAGAATTTACTTTTAATTTTCACAATGGTTGATGAATAAAATCTCAGCACATTTTTGGCAATGCACGTTTTAAAATTTTGAGACCTATGAAATATTCTAGGTGGCATAAGTGTTTTCATGGGTTATAGTGTGTACATTTACCATTTTGCTGTACATTATTACTATTTTAATGTACAGTATCTGCGTGTTGAAGTCTTCAGTGTATTCAGTAGGATGACTAATTCCATTTGTGCTGAATAGACTTGTTAAAAGGTAGGGCTGCCTTCTGTCATGCTATGCTTTCAGGCAGGCTGCGGGTAAGGTTGGACTATCATTTTCTTACTGCAGTATATTTCTTTTTTTATGTTTATTTATACTCATCAAGTTATTTTTGACATTATATAATCTATGAATGCTCAACAACAGAAAAATATCTAAGTCCTGGGCAAGATTCATGCAAGGTTTCACAAGTAGGAAGTTCAGTTTCCAAAGCAGTGCTCTTTGTTTTCCAGCTTTTTCCTCTTAGTGCTTGCTGCAGAATCATCCCTGGGCAGACAGAAGGTAGTATTAAAAATATAGCTCAAAGTAATTACTTCTGTGGAATAATGGATTTCTGTCTTCCAAGATTCATCCCTGTTTTTCAGAGCCTTTTGCTGCACGTAATCTACTACTGTCTGGACACACCTTCATAGCTCATCTGTAGTATCTGCCCAGTGTAAGTTGTTAGTTCCTCAGGGCAGGTACTTGTTTGAACAAATAGACATTTTAGAATGCCATGGCACCACATTAAAAGATGAGATAATTAACACAGGTTAATTTTCATACCGTGTGCTATTATAAAAAGGCAACACCTCATGTACTACACTATTTAATTCATATACCAGAATTCTAGTCTGCTCAATTTTAAAGAAAATAATGATGCTTCTTAGTTTTGAGGCAACATCATTTTAAAAATTCATATCCCCAGTTCACCTAATAGACAAAATTGAAATGATGAGATTTCGTTGCTTTGTCAAAACAAATGGAAACTGTATTTTTGAAACCTAATTATCTTTATTCACATAATAAGACATTCAGCACTCAGCAATTTCTAACATTTGTTCCAAGTGCTGAGATTCTTCTCAATTTAGAATATTCCAAAATCCCTTTCTCCTATAATAATAGCTGCCTATGTCACTGCAAGTAAGGACTAGTTGCCTGAATAAGTGTTTGAAGATAAAATTGTACAGAACACAAGAGCTTGTTTTTAGTACTTGTTTGGAAGAAGACATGCTATGAAAGGGAAACCAAGGTCTGTCTGCAAATGAAAAATAGTTTTCACTGTACTTTATCACAAAAATTGTGTGACTGATCGTTATAGTCAGTGACCTTCTAGTTCTCTTCTGCTTTTTTCAGCATAGTTCTGGAGAGGGCCCTCTCTTTTGAGAGGGGATGAACTGCAGACACCGGAGTTTTAAATGCCAGGTACCTGATTTTGAGTATAAGCAATAAGACATTATATTGGAATTGCACATTAAGTTTCTAGTATTTTAAACATCCTTTCTTGCATTTGCAATCCACAGTTTTCCACCTAGGGCATGTCCAGGTTTTTTAAATAAATGTGCTAGTTTGTGTCATGCTTAAAAAAAAAAGACAGTGCAGCTGGAGCTTGTGGTGCTTGATCTTTCCAGTATTTGGCTTTCTGAAAATGGGATCCTTTATTGCTGCAGTTATATATGGATGTGCAAACCCAAGCATGTGTATTTTAAGAAAAGACTCCGGTGTTTGAATGATACCTAGGACAGCTTCTGAAAACATTTGCTGTGCAAACGGGAATGGGTTGGCATGTGTATGTCAGTAGATTCTTTCTGCAGTGTACTTAAATAGTTTTCAGATTGCTTTTGTTCTATTGTGACATTTTGTCCCCTGACTTCCCAAAATCTTCAGTTTCTTTTCCTTCTCTTCAGCTGAGGAACAAAAAGAAATTTAAACCTGAGCAGTGAATCTGAGGGTGTTGTGAGAAGAACCACCCTTAAGGGCATGAGAGACAAATGGTCATCGGTCATCTAAATAACGATAGATTCATTCCTTTCCCAAAAGGCAGCCCTTATGGCTTCGTCAATTTTAAAAACATGGCTGTTGAGAAGCATTTCTGCAGTGCCTGTTTTCTCTTGTAAAGAGGCAAGCTTCCAAATTCCTTAAAATTAATGTCACGATGTGCCAAATGTCCCTGCTTAGGAGTTAAGAAAATGCCTTCTGTTATTTTTCTAAATAAAAATTTCAATTCTGAACCTTCAGTTTGGATCTGAATTTTCTTAGCTAAATTGCTTATTTCTGATCAAAATAAATGGTCGCTATATTTATAGGAGCACTAAGCTGAGCATTAATTTTGTTCTTGACTTGGAAGACCTGAAAGCTGTTGCTGAGGGAGCACTGCCCACTTAAGTGAGTGTCCAGTTCCGAAGATGCTAATTTTACTAATGCTGCTCATATTGTCCCTGAGCATAGAAAGAGAATTATCCTCAAATATCTTTGTTAAAAAGAAATTTGAGCTAAGTCAAATATGATGTTCAGAGCAGGAGAAGATGTCCATTTGTCTGTACGTTGTTCTTTAAGCAAAATAAACTACTGTAATGTAAAAAAAAAAAAAAAAAGAAAAAATCTATATAAAAATATTTCACAAGTCGCACAATTTAAAAAAACCCAAACAACCATGTAAAGTGAATAACTTATCTCGACTTGTTTATTTTCCTTGTAATGAACTCCTACTGTGATCTGCCATGTAATTCCAGGTTTTGTGTGGATCTTAACTGGGAAATGGAGATACAGCTACTTAGCAGGGTTTAGGTTTTTTTGCTAATGATCAGGTCTACAAAACCCAGAGAAGAAAAAGGACTTCCTGGATTGTGGTGTTTTTGTTTCTGATAACAAGTTGTTGATCAGATTGTTAGCAGACAGATTTTTCCCTCCCACTCGTCTTCATTTTAGTTGATGGTTGACCATTTTTGCAGAGGTCTCTGCCAAGAATACAACTTACATACGTAACAGTGAGAAGAAGTGGTAGAAAAACTGAGTCTTTGATAGAAGATTTGACAGGTATCAAAGGACTGGAGGGAACCCCAAATGTTGCTTCAATAAGGTTTTTAAGGAGGTTCAGATGGTAGGAGCAGTTAAAGGAGGACAGTCACAGAAAGCAGGGCTAGGTCTGTAACAAAAAAACCCCAAACTCTTCATTTGTCCTGTATGATGACAGTCATTAAATCTGTTTCTGTGGAAGAGAAGTGTGAATGTTTATCAGATGTGGTTTGGAGAGCATTACAAATTTGTCAACTAAATAAGGAGATAATGGAGATTCCACATCTCCCACTTCCCTCTCTCTCCCCCAGCTAGGTCTCTGTTTATGGAGTGAAGCTCTGCCAGAGCTGCTTTACTTATATACCTGAAGAAGCAAAATCTTAAACAGCTAGTTAAGTCTCATGGTAGCTGTTAAATGGTTTAATAATCAGCATTCTGAAGTTTTTTGACTTGAAATTGAGTGAAACAGCAAAATCAGGGGCTGTGGTTAGTGATATAAGGAATATTGAGACTTTATTTAACTGTACTCAAAGACCAAGCAGCTAAGAGAAGACAAGTGAAATATTCAGAGCTGATTCTTAGGCACTGTTAGCATTTCAGCACCTTGCCTGAATGTAAGGCTAGCAAGCAATATCTAAAAATAGAAGTTTTAATTCTGATGACATAAAAAAATGACTTAAGACTGGGACAATTGAAAGTTCAATTTAAGTATCTTCTTTGAGGTATGTAAGGGTGGTGAGGCAATGGAATGGGTTGCCCAGGGAAGTTGTGAATGCTCCATCCCTGGCTGTGTTCAAGGCCAGGTTGGACAGAGCCTTGGGTGACATGGTTTAGTGAGAGGTGTCCCTGCCCATGGCAGGGGGGGTTGGAACTTGATGATCTTAAGGCCCTTTCCAACCCTAACTATTCTATGATTATATGTTAATGTACTTATTCATTGTATCTATTTTGTCTAGTAGTAATTATTTAAATCACTGGCACTCTTCAGAGTGCACTTAAAACTCTGCTGGCATATTCCATGTACATCAGTTCTGTAATTTGTGTCGTAAGTCCTTGGCCTGAATGTTAAAAACGAAAAGGCAAATGTCATCGAGTTGAGACTCTGGAAACAGCAAAATATGGCCATGTCAAATAGTCTGAAGTTCTGATGCTAATTGAAATGAATTCAGAAGGCTTTCCTGTGTTGCATTAGTCAAGTTACAAATATTTGATGACTAGACTACATTTTTCCTAGAGAAAAAGAGAGTCTTTCTTCAAGTCTCATATTGACTAGGAATTGGTTTTTAATGTAGATAAAGCTGTTTTGTATTTATGTGCTAATGGTATATAGTATATCCACAAATTCACCTTTGACCCCTGCTCTCCTATACGCTTTATCATTATTCTGTATGTTAAAATAATCCCTGCCCAATGCATAAACCATGTTTTCCATTACTGGGAAATAACAGAAGCTGGAGTCAATTTTGACAGATAGAAGTCACCATAGGGCATGCATTCTGCATGTTATTAGCAAAAAATAACATTTTTGAATTTCTGCATGAAACTGAGAGGGTCATTCAGTGCCATTCATAAATGCAGAACTGCTGTAATGGATACAAGTTGTTTGTATGTTCTTATAGTTTCATATGTAATGGGTGTTCTAACTTATGTACTATGCTAATTTTAAAATATAACCTTCCTTGACTCAGCTATAAGATTAAATACTTAAATTCATGACTTGGTTTATGAAAGGTTGTTTATTTGTTTAGCGTTTATTTTGGGGTGTGTGTGGTTTTTTTTTTTGTACTTTCTTTTTTTAATTTTGGTTTGGTTTTTTTTTTAGTTATATATATATATGTGTGGTTTTTTTATAACGTAGCCTAATTGAGCATTTGTAAACCCTGACTGTAGTATGCTTTCTGTTTTTCTCTAGAGCTACAATTTAGATTGCCAATTTGTGTTAGGTCTGTGACCAAGAGCTTGGCTATGAAGACTTTTCTGGGAATCTAGGGGTTTTCTTGGTTTTCAAGTGAAGTATATTTCAGCCCTTCAGTGATGGAATAACTAGATCAGATTGCTTTTTGATTTCAAGGCTGGAAACTGCCAGGCTGGTTTTGCATCTTTAAATTAGGTAATTTCCTGACAAAAGCTTTTAGTCATGTGGAAATCTGAGCTCCTAGAAAGTCAGTGGGATTTTTATCATTAACTGTAATACTGCATGGCTGAAAACTTGACCTTGTTGTGTTGGAATTTTATCTGCTTTTAAATGTACTCGTGAATAAAATTTTTGTGCCAGATAGGTTTCCAGTTTTCTGCAGTTGTCAGTACTGCAGCTATGTACATAGTAATGGCAGTGTCTCTAATGCTTATCATAGTGCACATTTTAGTCATTAATGCATAATGCTTCTATACGGTTTCTGTCATGAAAAATCCGTAATTACACTTCAAACATTCCAGGTTTCTGTAACATACCAGGGTTTTGTTGTTTTGTTTTGTTTTTGTTTTTGTCTTCATTTCTATATTATATTACAGCAAGTACTCAGGATTCTTAATGTGTGTATTTGTGGTGAATCCATGTGCCAGTGAAGAATGAAATTTCAAGATTGACAAAGTATTCTAGATCTTGTCCATCTAAACTTCAGTAAAGCAGTTGATATACTGCCTCAGAAAATTAATCTGTTATGAGAGAAGGATAAAAGAACTTGGCTCATTTAGCCTACCAAAATGAAGGCTAAAGGGGGCATGATTGCTCTCTATAACTACATGCTGAAAATAAATGCAGGCAAGGTAAAGAACTGTTCAGGCTCCTGCCTCTAGATGGGCTTAAGTTAGCCATGATCCAATTTAGAAGATTCTAAATCTCAGAGAATAAAGTTCTAAAATAAAGAAATTAGTTTTAGGGTAAGCTTGCTAAACAGCTGGAAGATTGTATGACCTGGTTCCTGTGATAAGGATGTATGGGACTTGATCCGTCCATGCCCCTATGCTTTGTATAGCTTAGGAGACGAAAGGCTGTCCAATTAAATGTACACCATCTCACTGTTAAGCTGCTAAACTGTTTCCGAGTTATTATTATAAAATCTGTAATTATACTGTGAAAAGAAATTTGAGTCTTCTGTTGGGAGCTTTTTGACTCTAACTCAGTTTATTAACTTTTCTGTACCCCTTTAAATCTTCTGTGCTATATGGTGATATAAGTGAAAGAACACTTTTACATGGAAAAGTAGCCTTTCCAGTGTAGGATGTGTTTGTTTGATTCACTAATGTCATTTAGTCTTTTGTTCCTGAAAAGAACTAATTTTTTAAAAATGTTTCAAATCATGTAAGGACGGGTCCTTCTGATGATATTTTTATACAATGACTAAGACACACGAGTTGCACATTCACTGCTCTTGTATCTTTGATCAATACAGGCTGTCTATGCATGTCTTGTATTGCTGATGTTGAAATTAATATATCCTCTGTGACTCAGACACTCCTGTTGTTGGAAAGTGAATTTACTTTCAGTTGTTATACTTAGAGGTACAAAGAACTTTTCAGAATCTGAGTCAAATCTAATGCATGCTTAGTTAATTAGCACCAGAATTATTTTCCCTTGTTAATACATGTATCTTTGATCAGTGACTCGAAGCTAGTGCACAATGTCATTACTAAAGTGGGTGAATTAATGAAATCACAATGTTTTCTGAATTATTGCAGTGTATGGGAATTCTAGCCATGTATCCTTGCTATTCCAGATGCTGATTTATGTGGGTCTGATGATAGTGTGTATACATTGTGCTAGGCAGTGTTTATTCATAGCAAAGACAACACCAAACACGAAGAACTCCTAAGTAGACCTAAGACAACAATTGGATAAAAGTTGATAGTAAAATTCCTGTCTAAGAATAAGATTTGTTACTGTAGTAAAGAGCAGCTGTAGCGCAACAACACTGTAGATATCCCAGTTTCTGTAGGCATTATGGTAATGAAGTTTTAAGAATGGATCTGGAGCACGGTAATGAACTTTAATAGGACTAATCCAAAAGCCTGTTTAAGTGAACAGGATTATTTCTAGTGATGTCAAGAGGCATTAGATCAACTCTTCCAACATTGTATCTCCTGAGGGTAATTTTGTAATCAAAATGCTGTAGGATTTTACAGAATTAAGCATATCAATTTATACACAAGTATTCTAGGCATGGTATGTTTTAACATGATTAATTCTGCATTACCTCTTGAAAAATTCTGCTAGATGACGCAGCACAATATTTTTCGTATGTTCTCTTGGCATAGATAATTGTAATTAGCAGTGAAATAGAAGGAAGAAGTTATTTTATGATAACTAATTTCACCTGTGTATTATCTATAAAAAATCCCCAGGATTTCAACAGAAAATTGTGTGAGACTGTTTCCTCATCATCTTTTGATGTTTTAAGTATATTGTTTTTCTGGTGTTTTAAGTAGACTGTATCTGCACAATAAAAAATTGATAAACTAAATCACCTGTTTCAAGGTTTCATTACAGGAATAATTTTTTGTACATTTGTTTTGACTTAAAAGTATGTCTCTAAGATGAGTGCATGCTTACAGTTTGTTTATCACATATACAGAGCTGTCATTTATGTTGTGATAAGGGAGTTTCCTTGTATTAGGCCAAAGTTGGCAGCTTTCAGAAGATATTTGTGTGCAGCACTGCTTCTATTTGCTGTGCGTTAGATGCAACATTTGTTAATGCTGAATCAGTATTTGAGAGCATGACAGCCTTCAGCTGAGAAATAAAGCAAAGTCTAGTGTTTACTGAAGTGAAATAAAGGCTTACTAATAATTAGGTGCTCATTTTAAGTATGCCAAATAACTTGAAGAAATAGTAAATGTTATGGTGTCATTTGGGTTGAGTAACATAAGAGCTGTATTATTTTGCTTAAAGTTCCATTAGCACTTTGGATTAGTATTCTTAAATACAGAGGCTAGTAATAATTGAAAGTGATCTATTTTATGTTTCATACAATTTGAAGGAGATCGTGGACATTTGTATTTCTTGCCACCTAAATTACAGTAATGATCTTGCAACAGAAATGTCTTTTGTAGGCCTGGTGATCCTTTGTTGTTAATCATGACCCTCCAGCAAGAAACTGGTTAAATATAGCATCGCAACTACTTTGACTTTGCATGTTTTCACTCTTCCTTGTACTTATTAATATACATTATTACCATTATTAACCAAAAAGTTTCTATTTATGATTATAAATGGATATGCCCACTTTATTGTAGCAGTTTTTAACATCCCATGTGCAGTTAAAACCACAGAAATGATTACATGAATTTTTATTTAAACATAGAGGAGAGTGATTAAAAACAGAGCTTTCCTTCATAGTATAACGAGTGGAAGAAATCCTTTTCTAACAGATTTGAAGTCTACTATGTTTGTTATGGAGTAGGTGCATACTTCGCTTGACTGTAGCTGTCCATAATGGCCTAAGTGGGGTTTTAAAAATGCCATTACAGTTATAAGAACGTGGAGGTACAACACCCACAGTTCTCTGTTCCAGCTGAAATCCAGCCCCATATTTGATACATACTTGTGGAGACTCTTGAAGTGTAGTTATAAACAGTGATTTAGTTCTTTATACAATCCTTGGGGAAAATTTTGTGGAATGCTTGCTGTTTAGAAAAAAAAAAAAAATATCACAGATCAGAACCTGAAATTGATCCAGGCTTTGCTCTGTGTATCCAAAAACATTGTCACAACAGGAAAATTAAAAATTAAAAAATACAAAAGAGGTTGTATGAGCAGCCTAGAAAGATTGTTATTCTTTATTCTTTTGAGCACCTTCACGTCAGCAGCAGGCTTTTTGGTAATAGTTGTCTAAAGCTTATGATGTCATCCATATTGGGTTCTTTAATACTATATCATCATAATTTTTGCCTTGACCTTCAAAGGTAGCCTTAATATATGAACCTTATGTAGATCCAGGGGTGTGTGTGTAGAGGAAAGAGCCTCCATAGACCTGAAATCAACTTTATCCCAAGAAGAAGGGGAGAACAAAGATGTTATTTTTAGTAGCTCTTTCCTATTAAGTTGTGTGGGGAGTAGTACTAAGGCATTGCCTTAGTGCCTTAGTTATATTGAAGACATAGTGTCTCTTTGTTGATTGATTGCTTTTGTGGTCTTCGGATTTTATAAGTTGTCATTAAAAATATATGGTGACTTATGTTTTGTTTGTTTGTTAGGTTTACCAAAAATGCAAGTAATTCGAAACTACAGTGGAGTACCACAGCCAGTGACACAAGATGGTCCACCATTGCATATTCAGATTGGTGACACTATTGAACTAATAAAAGGAGATGCACATAGCTTATTTTGGCAGGTATTGTATCATTTAGCAAATGGCTATATTCCATTAGTCCCAGATATTAAATTCTTACTGATAGATTGCTCTTGTAACTTTTTTCCTTTTTGAGTAACAAAATAATATCTTTGTGTTTTACCCAAAATAAATGTCTAATACAGCTGTTATGACTTTTAAAATGCCTGTAGTTTGTATGTTTTGTAAAGCTTCATTCTTGCAGCCTTGGAATAAAATTCGTGGCACTAAGTCTGCATGAACATGGCACTGGTAGCAATCCATCTAGTGAAATTATAAAAATTAAGGAGAACGTCCAGCACATAAACAGCAAAGTCCTGTGAATTTTCAGTCACTGCTTCTCTAACATAGCAGAACTAAAAGCTATATTGGCAAAACTCAGTTACAAATATTAGATTTACAGTGGAGAGAAATAGCTCCGCAAAGCAAAACAACACTTATATGTCTTCACAACCTCTCAATTCATTTAAGCACAGTTTTTTATGCATACAGGAAAAGCATATTCTATTGATGGTACAATTCAGTACCAAGTGATTCACATCACTACCACTGTTACTGAAATTTCTTTTTAACAGACAACTATAAACAGATTCAAAATGCTGTCTTGCATTCACTTTAAAGATAAATGCACTAAAGCATATCTTATTTTTCTTGATTGTTTTCTTAATTGTTCGTACCAGAGTCCTGTGTACTACTGTTGTTATTGGATAAATGGAAAAAGAGCTAAATAGAAGAACTTTCAGGATAGCAAGAGAACAACAACTGGGAAGCATTTGTTGTTGTTTTGATTTGTTGTTCATGTGTTTGTCATTTTTCTTTGAGGCTGTAAGTTAATGAATGTAATATTTTGCATAACAATAGACTTGTTTTATCTAGTTAAAAATATGTAAATAGCTCCCTGAAGACCTCCCTAAAACAATTGCAAACATTCCAAACCCAACAATCAAAGCAACAGCCTCCCTCTGCAAGGTCCTGGGTCCTGATCCAGAGAAGCATTTAAGCACACTCTTGACTTGGGACTGGCTAGAATGTAATCATCTGACTAATACACGTAGTACAAGCCAGAATTACAGGCATCTTGTGGGATTCTATTGCCGTGTTCTTATACATCTGTCAACTTAATCTGCTGGAATTTGTCTTAGCTGTTACTTGTACCTGTCATGCTAAAGAATTTAGCTGGAATCTCACTGTGTTTAACTAGCAGAAACCAGAACGTGTGTGAGGCTTTTTCCCTAGAAGCTTTTGGAATAGATTTGAATCTTAATGAAAATTGTCATCCCCATTAGCATCATTCAGGATTTTTTTTTTTTTTCTCACAAGCTGTCTTGTCACAGACTGCTTAATACAGATTTTCTTAAGCCTTGTAATGACATCTGCATTTTAAAATGCTTATTAAGAAGAAAACCTGCAAAACAATTTGTATTAAAATATCTAATTTTTAATTAAGAGGCATTTTAAAGTAATTTACAGCTGACCTGCAGTACTAATACTAGAATGGATTTTTAAGCTGACCATCACTCATTTTAGAAAATCAAATGCTTGTAATAGATAGGTATGTGTGGTTTAAGTACAGTTTTCTCATTCTTTACAGTGTGTCAAATAAACACCACAAATTATTAAGCAAGGCTTAAGCTATAGCTTAAGCGTGATCGGTGTATTTTCAGAGACTTTAACATATTTCATTTAGTAGCTGGTCTTAAAAGACTGTGATATTGCTTGTTATTCAGCTACAATTAGTATTGTAAATAAGTATCACTTTGATGGGAGGCTGTGTCAGAGCTCTGCTTATAAGCTCTGTCTGTACTTCAGGGGAATTCACGTTTTGGAAGTAAATAGAATATATGGATGCAAAAGGTAACCTGTATTCAGGCAGGTAATGGAAAAGAGGGCAAGGAGGTTTTGCTGAACACAGCTTCATATCTATAAGACTCTCACTGGTTTGACCATATTTATTTATTTTTTAATATTATTGCTATTCTGCATACTATAGCTTAAATACTGCTTAACTGCTTTTCTCTCTCTTCTTCCTCCTCTGCACTTCTCTGTGAATTTGGCAGTTACTGAGGTTACTAGCTGTGTGTGAGGAACTGCGTAATGATCTCCCTAGGAAAATGATGCACTAATTTATTATGCTTAGAGTATCACAATCAAAGATGGTTTTCTTTCTTTCTTTCATAAATCCTCAACAGTTCCACACTGTTTGAAATCACTGAATTCTGCTTTGTGGGGTGACACTGGAGTACAATTACACACTTAGTGTTATAGGGAAAAAAAATGAACTAAAACCCCAAAGAAATTCCATGTCTATTTCTGAAGCATTTTTCCCCTTTTTTTATGTTGCAGGTATGCCATATAAAAAAACTCCAAAAAGTAATTTTCAAGGTTACAATGCTTGTGAAGTACTTATTCTTACTCTAATCACCAAATGCTCATAGAATGTTATGTTTACAGTCAGTAAATTAAATGAATGAATGTTATGCATTTATGTGCTTTTAAAAATCTGTGTTGCATTTTTATAATTTTTTTTTTACAAAATACACATTTTGATGCTTCATTTTATGTGTCTGTGTTCAGAAATTTTAGCTGTGTGCTCTTTTCTGCTTTGCTGTGAAAAATGTGGTCAGCCAAAGATATTTCTTTTTTACTGTTCTGTCTATATGAGGATGTACTATTCAGGGGACCTTGGTGGTGAATTTTGAGCCGCTGAGGTCGTTGTTGGCTCTTAGAGTCCCAGAGTAAATTGGTGGTCCTGCAACTTTGGGGCAGCCGTTGTGTTGCATAAAAGGCTTGGTTTAGGCCATGCTGGATGCATCTCTGTAGCTGATCTCCCAGTTATGGACGCATATAACGACATATTCAGTTTTGCTCCTTGCTATGCAAAAGATGTGGATAGGCTGGACAGGGTGCAGAGAAAGGCCATAAAAATGATCAAAGCACTGGGAAGCCGGCCGCATGGGGAAAGGCTGAGAGAATGTTGTTTGTTAGCCTAGAGAAGAGAAAGCTCAGGGGAGATGTCACCACCATATGTCAGTATTGAAAGGGTGGCTACAGAGAAGATGGAGACTCCCTTTTTACAAAGATTCACTTGGAAAAGATAAGTGGTGATGACCACAAGTTATTCCTGAGGAGAGCCCAACTGGACATGAGGAAAATGTTTCACAATAAAAATAATCAGCCACTGGAGTAATCTTCTAGGGAAGTGGTGGATTCCCCAAGACTGGAGACTTTCAAGATTTGGCTGGGCAAGTTGCTGGGATATCTAGTCTAGGTCATGCTTTGCCATGAAAGGTTGGACCAGATGATCCTTGACATCCCTTCCAACCTGGCGTTCTGTGATTCTATGCTGTGAATGTGTTGTAGACAGGGCGTTAATCTTTAATTCTGTTAATATTCTTGTGCCCATGTGATTTCCTGTGATTTGTATCATTTATGGAAACTCTTACCTATAGAATTTTGTGTCTGAATTGGTTGATGGATTATTAGCGTAAGTTTCCATTGGAGTTAGCATGATTTCTCAGGTGTTGCAACTGCTGCTGCATGGTGGTGTAGTCATTTTGGGGATCTGTAATGTTGCAGTGTGGCTGCTCTCACTAGAGTGATGCCAGCTGAGGAGGAAGTAACTTGAAAGGAGATAATCAATATTAATGAAGATATCTGACACTGGTAGATATTGGCAGAACTGGAAATTGCAAACCAGGCTCTGAGCTCCTTTCTTGAATCTCATCTCTCAGACCTTTCAGGTGTATCAGCTATAATTATTACCTAATTGTATATCTGTTAAAAAAAATCCCAAAACCGACAAAAAAACCCTAACAGCAAAACCCACACAGCTCTTGAGTAACAGCTTATTGAAACAACATTGTATTTTGTAGACTTTTTTATATACCTTTCTTTTCCTAAATCCTTGTGCATGTATTGTTAATTGCTATTAATCCCCATTGTGTTTCAAAAATTTAAATTGCTGTATGTGTGTGTTTTTTTTTCTAGGGCAGAAATCTAACAACAGGAGAGCTTGGATTCTTCCCAAGTGATGCTGTAAAGCCTAGCCCATGTGTAAGTACAGTTGTTTAATTCTGTTTGTCATCTTATAGAAAAACTGTCTAGTTCATACCATTGCTTTATTAATCTTACCTTATGAAAATCATACGGTTTCTACTTTGTGTTTTCATGGTATGTTCAATGTTGCTTAAAATAAAGCATTCCAAAACTTTTGGTTATCAGATTTAAATAGGACATGTCAAGAAAACATATTTGAGAAGCAGATATGTCTTTTGGGAATATTAATAAATCGAACTGTCTGAAGAGTTTCCAGAGTATAGAACAAACACATTTTATGTGAAAGTGCACTGTCTTCTTTCCCGAGAAGTAAGGTGAGAATGCCGTGTTTCTAATCTATTCCCCAGTCACTTTGGGTTAAAGAGAGGGATTACACTACAAGTAGTGAGTTTAAAAATGTGTAAAACCAATATAAAACTTTGAATTCAGGTGACTCAAATAATTTTTTCCTCTTTAGGATCTTACCTGCCTTTATTTCACACAAGGGTGTTCTCAATCTTAAAAAGTTCAGGATATAACAATCAGAAAAAATATTTAATCATGCATACTCAGGAATTTCATATATATATGTGATGGTGCATTAATGTACTGTACACTTGCTCCTTCGTTCTCTCTATAACACTGTGGATCATATCACTGTGTTTCCCTTCATTGAGGTTAATTGATGTAAACTCATAAACCCAGTGACGAATCATATTCCTTACTTTGCTTTAAGGCAGCTTTAACTTTTTTAACTTGATTCACAACAGTTTGGCTTTATTAGTAGAATTTTTTTCATTACAACATCAAGATAGGCCACTTAAATGGTTTTTAAATAGGTGGAATCCACTGTTAGTGGCTGCATTTTGATATGCCTTTAAGGTTTATATTGTGTCTTTGTTTCTAAAACAAATATACATATGATCTGAAACACTATAAATACATCGGTGTATCTTGAGACATCTTTAGTCATTTCAGAATTTTGAAGAGGGACACACAGAGTATTTGTATGTTTGCTTATGAGAACAGGTCTAGAATAAAGATAAAAATGTCATGTGAACTTAGCTTTTCTCTCTCCGTCCCTTGTTTATTGAAGAAGTTGTGAATTTCCTGGTGTCCTGGCTTCAGCAGTAGCAGTCATTTTTCTCCTTCTTAGTAGCTGGTGCAGTGCTGTGTGTTTGACTTTTGGTCTGGGAACAGTGGTGATAACACCGATGTTTTTAGCTACTGCTTAGAATGTTTACTCTGACCAAGGACATTCTGAGCCTCATACTCTGCCAGGGAGGAGGGGAAGCCGGGAGGAAGCGGAGGCAGGACATCTGACCCAAACTAGCCAAAGAGGTATTCCGTACCACAGCATGTCATGCCCAGGATGTAATGGGCAGTTACCCGGAAGGGCTGGAGATTCTGCTGGGGTGGGGCTGGGTAT
>WYDI02038416.1:0-30958 GCA_009867235.2 Psittacus erithacus | reverse complement strand
AACTTGATCTCTTTCTACGACAAAGTGACCCACTTAGTGGATGAGGGAAAGGCTGTGGATATTGTCACCTAGACTTTCATAAAGCTTTTGGCACTGTTTCCCACAGCATTCTCCTGGAGAAACTGGCTGCTCATGGCTTGGAGGGGTGTATTCTTCTCTGGGTAAAAAACTGACTGGATGGCCAAGCCCAAAGAGTGGTGTTGAATGGAGTTAAATCCAGTTGGTGCCCAGTCACAAGTGGTGTTCCCCAGGACTCAGTATTGGGGCCAGTTCTGCTTTTAATTATTATTTTTTTTTTTAATATCAGTGATCTGGACAAGGAGATTGAGTGCACCTTCAGTAAGTTTGCAAATAACACTAAGCTGGGTGGGGTGTTGATGTGCTGGAGGGTAGGGAGGCTTTGCAGAGGAATCTGGACAGGCTGGATTGATGGGCTGAGGCCAGTGGTAACCAATATGATCTTTCTAATAAAGACTGAAGTCAGAAGGAAGGCAGGCACTCCAGCTGAGCTCAGAATATGAGATGGGGAAAAAAAAAAAAGTATAAAAATAAAAAAAGAACAACTTCCAGTCCATTTTTTTTTTTTTTCCTCTTTTCAGTGTTGTTTGAAGTATTCTACCTGGAGAAAAGAGAAGCAGCTTGTCTGAAAGACCTCATCATTATAATATATCAACAGAAAATTTGTTCTGTTTTATTCTCTTTGAAAATCTATTCTGTAGAGGTCATTTCAATGAAAGTCACCATGAAATGGCTGAAGAAAACATCCACTCTTTTACACTTGTGCACATGCATGAACATATCTATAATTCATTAAAACTTGTGACAGAAGGGATCAGAAAGGGAAAAATCAAAGTTTATCCTTATCAATCATACAAGTTTTTTGGTATGAAGGGTCTTGGTACCCTGAATTTGCAAATCCTATCCCCCTGTAATATAATTATGTGACCTGTTGTGAATGAAATTGCATGTAATGAAATACTGCACAGCCCCATAAATAGTATTCCATTTCCCAAAGCATATTGATAAAACTGGTATTTGGCTTAGGTCTTTCAGCTGAAGAAGCTCTGTCAGACTTGTAATGTTAACCCAATCTTCCACGGTTGGAACAATAAAACCACAGGCTTTAAAACTGAATACCCTCTCCAGCATGAAGGGCATGCAAGATTTCAAGGAGTTACAGGAGGTGCAGAGTCAACACAAACACCTTTTAGAATACAACAATTGTTATGAGATTTTTGGTTTTTTTTTAAAATTTATTTAAACTAGCCCTTCTTCTGTCAAATTTACTGAGGAAAGACACCCACTGGTTTGTGTGGAATATGGGGGGGAACTTTCTACTCATATATTTTAGCAGTCCCAAGTCAGATGTCATTTGCACTAAAGACATTCTATATTTTTGTGATACCAATACACACTTCCAGAGAAACCCCAAACTCAAACCTCAGAGCACAAACCTCAGTGATTCACTGATTCTGAGAGCAGATCTTGTCCTTGCATTTGAAAACTATAATTCTATAGCACATACCTATCAGTGCATCTCAGTCCCACATCAAATTAGCTTAAGGTCAGACATTTCTGAAAAGAAATGTGAATTCACTTCAAATGAACTAAAAATTAAAGCAAACCTAAGCAGATGAAGATATGGATTTAGGCAGCATTCAGCAAATATGACTTTACAATACATGCAGGAATCTTAAGTGTCTCTTCTGATCTTTAAGACTAGAGATCCTGGCAAGACTGGAGATCCTGGCAAGACTGCTAATGAGTAAGACAAGAAAGACTGGCTGCATGCTAGAAACATGACAATTTAAAACCAAGGCAATTGTCAATTTTGGCCCAATATTTGTTTCTGGACAATGACATATAAATTAGAAATAGAACTGCTCAAAAATCAAAACCATCCTTCAGGGAGTATCATATTCATTCAGATGGAAGAAATGAGTCTTGGCTTATTTCATTCTTGCTTGCTAGGAAAGCAATTCAAAAATCACTCAGGTTAAACCTTTATCAATTTGGGCTGTCTACATTTCTATTACTACCCTGAATTGTTTTGGGTGTCAACAATATGACAGCTAGAATTTGGTTTCGATTTTGTACATTGACAACATTTGCAGGTGCTTCCAAAAAAGCTCGAGAATAAGTATAATAAGGTGTGGAGGATCTGAACACCAAAAGCCTCGCTGTTTGGTCGCAATCACGCATCTGGGCTGGAATAAGAGACACAAAGCAGACAGATAAGAGTCCTCAACTGTAGAAAGATCATGATTATGAAGCAAAAAAAGTACAGCCTGGAATGTTTCATTATGATTATAAAATTGTCCTGTGGCATCATAAAAAGAAAAAATAAATGGCCTTTCCAAAATCCACAATAAAATCCAAACATATGGTCATTTATAGCTGTCCAGATAGGGATTCCCATGCATTAGCAGGTCAGGCAGACTCATTCAGTACCCAAATAATACCCCATATCCCCACAGCAGAAAGAAAAAATGTAAAGGAAATGTATGGTAGAGTACCAGAGTAGAGACAAGAGGAATTTAATTCTGCTCCAGATATTTTCAATAATGTCAGTATTAGGGAAGGCTGAGAAAGGTGGAGCACAGTGTAATTTGTATTGTAAGTAAAGAAGGGACGATCTTCAGATGTTTCAGACTCTTCTCTGCAGCTGTTAGCATATCTAGCCTCTTGGCTAATGTCTCCATCAGATATTCTCTTTCTCAAGTTTGCTACGCTAGTGGTCCAAATGGAGTCTTTACTACACAGAGATGACTACAGTGCATTGCCTTAGCAACACAATCTTCTGCAAAGTAAAGCTGCTCAGGAATTTGCTGATGAGATGGTATACAGTTTATGACCTACAACTTTCCTGTCAGCACAGCACACGAGTCAGAACAATGCAGCAGCAAAGTTATAATATTTTTCAGCTAGCAGTGGGATGATACATGGCCAGACTGAGGCAGGCTGCTTGGATAGCAGTGGTTTCTTGGACTATGTGGATGGGGAAGCAATGCTGCTCTGCAATCCAGCCACTTACCTACTCCGTATCAAGCGTTAGCATGTCTCCCAGGTGGGGACGTGACCACTGCCATAAGCAGCCAAAGCATGGGAGGTTTTGGGCACTCCAGATCACCATCTACCAAAGCTCTTACCTTCACTACTGGATGGTTGCTGTTGCTGTGTTGCAAGGAGGACCTAGAAGGAATATCAACGCTTAAGCCCTGATGACATTTTCCAGGACTCATAAGTTCAAAAGTCAGTCAGGCCCCAAGACAGAGCTGCATCCAAGCTCCTTGGCCAAAAGCAGCCTAAGCTTTTATATTTTCTAGCTCTTCATGGGTTTAACTCATAATAGAAATCTCTGAGGGACAATTTTCTCTTTTTCGAGTAGCTTTTATTAGCTATTAGCTTAAGCCATTTGCTTAATTTTGGGACGAACTGGATGTAATGTTCAAAAGTAATGTTCAAACACACCAACAAAACTTAGGCAAAAATCTGCGTGAGATCAATCACAAAACCTGCCCAGCTTGATCAGTAATATTTATAATACTCCATAAAAGAGATTTACTCATATTCCTCATAAGCTTCTGTAACAAGTTTTTAACACCTAGTTGTCATTTATTAATTCTTAAATTACCATTTTCAAATGGCCCCCTAATAGAAATTGTTATCTAAATCTTAATTAAGTGATTTTATTTCTGGTCTTTTGTGACTCATTTGAGTGAATCTACAAAGAAACAACTCATTAAGAGATGTGTTTCTCAAAATAAATGGAGTTAAATACATTGCATACATCTGCTAAAGTAACTGAAGCTGTGCCTCATCTCCTATTCTGAACAGTACTGCAGTGGAGTGCCACATTGTCTCTGGACAGCAAAGTAGGACTTTGTGTCATGACAGCTTTTATATGAAAA
Organism: Psittacus erithacus; assembly: GCA_009867235.2. Lineage (NCBI taxonomy): Eukaryota > Metazoa > Chordata > Aves > Psittaciformes > Psittacidae > Psittacus > Psittacus erithacus. The sequence continues at coordinate 27,047 of WYDI02038416.1, read as the reverse complement.
CATGGCTGATTTAATCCCTCCTTTACCTGCTAATTATAACCCCTGGTCCAACTGTAAGATGAATGTGAGAATGTGTACAAGTTATACAGTAGACACTTATTCCTGGTTGGCTTTAACATCTTGGGAAGTTGCAGAGCTCTCTGCCTGAGATCTATTTCTCCCAAAGGCTTATTGGTTTTCTCAGTGTCCAGCTACTGTGCTAGGAGAATGATGATACAGTTTAGAGGGAGTCAGGAAAAGAAATGTCTTCAGAAATGATTCCCAATGCAGGGGAGCTCTATTTGGATATAACACAGGATGCAGAATATCTCAGGCCTAGCATATATTGCCAGATAATTTTCATCAATTACTAACACTCCCCTCAGTATGCCATTACAGCCAGCCTGCAGATGAAGATATAAAATTGCAAATTTATAAAGAGTTGCTTTTAAATAGTTCCTGATAAGACTCTGGCACTACTGGTCATACTGTCATATGCCTACTGTGCACAATGTGGGGGAAGGTGCTATTTAACCCATATTTTTTATATTTGTGCATGAGGCACTATAAGGATCATGGCAAGCTTTGCAACCCACTTTTAATAGTCATTCTCTGCTCAGGAATTGGAACTTCAGCTCATTTGGCTGCTAGGTCCAAATAACACACCCTCCTCAGCACAGCATGTCATTGATAACTTGCCTTTTCCAGTCCAACTAGGAAGTGTTGGCACAGCTGGCTGACTTCAAGCAGTCCATGTGCTGGGGCTCTTCCAGAAGGGAATCCGAAGACACTATTTTAGGCTGTGAAGTTCAATCTATACTATGGTGTCTTTGGGAAGATATTTCTTCTAATATATTCAGCCATAAATGGAAAAAAAAAAATAAAGCATTTCAAGCTTGTGTGTTGAGGAAAATAGGTGAGATTTTACCACAGAACATTGTTCAGATGTTTACATATTTACATATGTTTTTGTGAAGGTGCTTTCCAATATGTTGGACCAGTTTCTCACCTGGTACAAATGAATATAGCCCCAACCTTTCAGTGCAAAGAGTGTCCATATAGGTATTTCACTATATTTAGCTTATGTCAGCTGAGTTTTGTTTCCTGGATTAGAATAACAGAATGGTTTGAGCTGGAAAGGACCTTAAGGATCATCTAGTTCCAAAGCTGCTGCCACAGGCAGGGACATCTTCCACCAGACCAGGTTGCTCAGAGCCCCACCCAACCTGGCCTTGAACACTGCCAGGGGAGGAGGCAGCCACAGCTTCTCTGGACAACTTGTTCCAATGTGTCTCCAGTTTTTTCCTAATATCTAATCTAAGTCTCCCCTCTTTCAGCCTGTGGATATTGTGCCTTGTCTTGTCACTACATGGCTTTGTGAAAAGTCCTGCTCCATCTTTCCTGTAGGCCCCTTTAAGGCATTGAAAGGCTGCTCTAAGGTCTCTCTGAAGCCTTCTCTTCTCCAGGCTGAACAAGCCCAACTCTCTCAGCCTCTGTTCACAGGAGAGGTGCTCCAGCCCTCTGACCATCTTCACGGCCATTGTCTGGACTCTCTCCCACAGCTCCATGTCCTCAGTGCTCTATTAACCTCAAATGTGTCTTTAAACTCAAAGTGAAATTTATTAAATATGGCTGAACCTGCCTTCATTTTAGGTTGCAGGTAAATGCTTCACATTTCAATGAAAATGCATGATTCATCTCAGGTTTACTTGAAATGTATGCACACAGACTGAGTATATTTCTTTCAAATACCCAAACCAGCTATATTTTCAGCTTCAAATTCCATTATAAACATGCCACACTGCTCAAATTCAAATCAGTTTGCAAATCCAGACAATGTTAACCTGTAATTTCAGCAAAGTAAACTCCAGAAATTGTGCCTAGTTCTATCACCTAGTTCTGTGGGGTTTGTTTCTTAAAATATACAAAAAGGCAAACCTCAGATTAGCATTTAATGTAACACTCAAGTATGCTAATTGTGATTAAGACCCTTATTCCTCATTTGGAAATAAATCAAAGCACTCTTAGAAAATCACAGTATATAAAAAAAAAATAAATCAAAGACTTATGTTTCATCACTATGCTTTTAGATTCTGTATGATTGTAAGTGCTTTGTGGAACATGTTTGGAAGGAAATGAGAACTGGTCTGACATATGTATTAGGTTAAAGACTATATTTTGTTTTGTTGGCCTAAATAGGATGCCTCTTTTGAATTACTTTTTCAATATATAGATTTATGGCATAGAAGTAACTGAAAGAGCATTTTTTACACAGTGCTGCTAAACTTTATAGATGTGTGAAGACAAGGTCTATCAGTTTCGAGCCTGATTCTCTATATATGACAGATTATTATAACAAATCAGTAAGTATGAGAAACGTGAAATGACAGCATTCTGCATTATTAAGCTTAGGTATTTTTAACCAATTCTTGAGTCTTAAAAAGCAGACAGTGTCATGCTATACAGCTTAAAAGGTCAACCAGTTACTAGAATAAAAGAAGAAATCATCAGGAGTGCCAGGAAAAGAATGCTTATTTGGACATTTAAAGAAATGAAGGAGGGTGAGATGGAAGAGGAAAATAGATTAAAAAACCCCACAGGCACACATGTTTATCAGACAAGGTAGTCATGCTGTTTGATTTCCTTCTAATAAGACTATTTCAAGTCTGAAACTCTAGATCTTTTTATTTTTTTTTCACATGGCAGATGAAAATTGCAAAAACTTAAAGTTTCCTCTCTACTGGAAACTGAATGAAGATTTTTATTATCTTTGCATTAATAATAGGGTATGACAATCAGATCAAGTCGCAAAAGAAGATACAGTCCTTTGCTCCAAGAAGGCACCTAGCTAATTACATTAATATGCTATCATTAATACACAGCATCAGACACAAGTTTAAATGTTCCACGTTAAACACTCAAGTGAGTATTAAAATCAGAAACTGCCATTCAGCAATAGAGGACAAAAAAAAAACCTCTGCCAATGCAATGTACATGCAATAGTGCAGAGTGTAGAGGCTGATCCCTTAGAAAACAGCAGCTGTTACAGAACAGTGCGGCATCTGTCTTTGGAAAACAGTTTCTGTGCAACTGCCTTCCCCTGGGGAGCACCATCACCTCTGCACCTGCTGATGTCCTTAGCTTCAGCTCATTCAATGGCACAGGCCCAGAAATCTAAAATTCTTGTGCAGCTCCAAGGCAGAGGATGTAGTCACTAACCGAGACTACCAGGGCAGGTATTACAGGTAATAATACTTTTCTTGCCCAGATAATCATCTGCATGGGAGTCAGAGGTTTCCCAGGGAAATTTCAGGGCAAAGGATGAAACTTAAATCCAAAAATTCATTGCAAACTTTATCACCTTTAATACTCAGGAAAAGATAAATTTTACCTTACTGTTCTAATAGAAGATACGTTTAAACAAAGAAGAAACCCTGGAATATACTAAAAAAAGCTGACCTCATCTACCTGCATGCAGAAGAGATGAGGGAACAAATCAGAATTAGCAGATATTAGTGACTGTACCAGGTGTTCTTCAGGAAGACGTACTGTGCTGCTAAGGGCAGTATCTACATGCCTATGTAGGTTACATTGGACAAAAATAGAATTGCTATAAGGAGGAGAATTTATATTCTGAGAAAGGAGGAATGCTTGCCTGTGATTTACTGAGTTGCAATGTCAAGGTCAGCTAGGCAGCAAACACAAACATATAACCTATAGCAATTATGCCTTTCTGTTAGGAATACACAAAGAAATTTCTGGTTACCAGATAGAAAACATAACTTTTTAGGTCCACAGAAACTGTGGATGATTATGGACAGGACAGAACCATATCTGCACGATTAAAAATGCTTCTCCAAACGTTTCTTCAGCTATACAGATCACCTGAATATGTATGAACTGGGAGCAGAGTCAGTATTGCCCTCAGTCTAACTTGCATGCTTGAGTAAACGAGAACAGTTTGCAAATATGTCCCAGAATTATTTCTGTCTGTCCATCTTAGTAGCTGGCTTTTTAAAAAATACAGTGGAGAAAAAAACCCAAACCCCAAACAAACAGGAAATACTGTGGCTGCTCCTGCCAAAGCCTATGCCCCTACTGCCTGCTGACAGCGTAATGAAGACCAGATTTCTTTTCAGTATATAAGCCTCAGCTGGCTACTGCGAACCATCGGGAATGCCACGCAGGGTATCTGAAGATAACACTGCAGAGTGGGCAGGTTAGTTACAAACAGATAAGACAATGGGGATGCAAAAAGAAAATGAAAGAGAGGGCTGCGCTGCTTGTGACTGACATGCTTTGAAATGATAGAATATTATCATATATACTGATTGTTCTATCCTGAGCTCACAGTCGAAGAAGGTTTCTCAGTCAGGTAGAGTATTTCCCTCTGCCCCCAAGAGAACTGGGAAAGAAAGCACTTGGATCCTGCATGAAGACTTCCAGTAAGAATCCAACTTGAGCATATGTTCTTAATCAAACAATAGTTTTCCTAGTACTGCCATTCCGCATATTTTTTGGTATACTGCAAGACGAAAAGAAAAACTGAACCTGGTTTTAATTACATTACATAAAATACATGCATTATTTCATGATTCATCTAAATACAATTGTCAGCTCTCCTGTTCTTACCCCATGAGATCCTGAAAGGCACAAAAAAGACTGTAATACACTAAAGTTCAGCATATCTTTATTATAGTACTATGCCTTTGCACTGCTCTTTTATCCAAAATATCCCTTGAGGATGTTCTTTCGTGGTGTTAGCTGCCACCAAGCTGATACTAAAAAGACTGCCTGTATTCAATGTGATCATCTTTTAACCATTGCTTAGCTGTTAGTAGTAATCTAAAGTGAATACAGGAATTCAGCATTTTCAACATAAAGTCAGGTTTTCAGAGCGCACTGATAAGTAAGATGGGTATAGAACCCTATACCAGAGATCATACAGAAACTACAAATACTGTGACTGATAGAACAGAATATCCGGCTGCTGGGAGCACTTGCCTTTTTCGCAGAATCAGAGAATGGCTGAGGTTTGCAGGGACTTGTTTACTCGAATGCCAATCTCTCCACTCAAAACAAGGTCTCCTACAGCAGGTTGCTCAGGACAGTGTTCACTCAGGTTTTCAGTATCTCTGAGGATAGAGATTCTACAACCTCTCTGGGCAACCTCTTCTAGTGTTTGATCATCCCTACACCAGAAAGTTTTTTCTTATCTTTAAACAGAATTTCCCGTAGTTGAGTATCTGTATCCTAAGATCAGAATCATGCCACTGTGCATCTTGCCATTTTATGTCCTAAAAAAGTTTTCTTTTAAGGATATTATGATTATAGAAGCCTGTTAAGACACAAGCAACATAATGATAGAAGGCAGCTGACATCTTGGGATCACTAGCATTAGAGTACCATTTTTTTTTTTATATGTTTTGCTGAATGTTTTCAGTGAGTTGGCACAAGAATGGCAGAAGATAAGCTGATCTGGTCTGTGGCATTTAGCAGCCCTCAAAAAGGGAGGCCTCTTTTATTTTGAGGGATAAAAAGATATTGCTGGCAGAAGCAAATTAGGTTTGATTATTGTCTAATTTTGACCAGTACATAACAAAAGACACAAAGCCTTCAAACCACATACAACTGTTCTTGTGCAGCTCTGTGAAGAGTCATGCAATAGACAGAAATGTTATGACTTAAATGTACTAGAAAACAATTACTTAATTTTATATAGGGCTCTTCAGTTTGTACTTTGAATCAATTGTATTCCATGATGAAAAATACATCAAGCATCAACTACTTTTTGAAAAAATTGAATTAATTTCTCAAGGGGAAGGAAAGACAAATCATTGACTTTAATAGGAGACCTTGGATGTGATTATCAAGCTAGTTAGAAAACAACATCCTATAAAAAAATAATTGTGCCAGTCCTGCCAAACAGTTATGCAGGTGCTTCACCTTATTCACATAAAGTCCATGGATGACAATCTCTTTCCTGACCTCACTATACAGAAATGTTTACAGGCTGTCTCAGTACTTACAGGCTGAGACAACACAACAGTATATCTGAACATTCATAAGAAATAACCGATCACTTTTTGTCATCCTTGCATGACGTGTAGTCATCATTTAAATAACTTTACCATATATATATACTGTTCTTAAAAGTTTTCCCCCTAGGACAACACAATCAAGAATGTAAAATGATCCAGTGCCAAGACAAGTCTGCTTTTAGTAATATGCACTTTTCCATAAAATGATAGGAGAAGCACCTGGGTATTAGAAACGCCACTTTGAAATGGCTTGGCAGGAGGCCAGATATCTCACGATTCTTTAAACCTCTGTGGCATATTCACACTCTACTGATCTTGGGAACCAGCTATTGTCCATCTTTGAGACATTAAGCTCTGAAACGTACTTTATGTTCTTGCAAAACACATAGCACCGTGAACTTTACCTAAATGAGTCATTTATCATCACCATGTCATCATCAAAGATTTTATCTAGAAGCAATAATTATTTTTCTTTGCCTAGCTTTTCTCTCATTTCTCCTTCTCTTCACTGAGACATTCATGACTTTTTTAAGCCACATCACCTCACCCCTCCTTTTCTTTTTTTTAAGCTATTCAAGCAAGACAGTTGCATTTTAATAACTCTTTTATTTTTTATAAGTAATCTTATAACTTATCTTTCTCACAGTAGCTTACTGTTCCTAAACTCCTTTCACTGTGGCGTTCATTGCTTTCTGGTAAAGTAATACCCTGAAAAAAAAAAAAAAAAGGCAATTTTCCAGAAACTGCCATGCAGGAGCCAAGTCAACATAAATGATTAATTCCTATTCCATAATACATGCATCAACAGTACTACTCAAAATCCTGCTGGCCAATTGTGCTGCTTCGTTTTAACTTTCAATCCACCCTCCCTTACCTAATAAGTCTCCATGTGCACAACTTGTTTACGGGTTTCTTCAATGTGACTGTTGATTATTTGGATTATTTTTCATAAAACTGTTTTGCTTCATTTTTTCTGAGTTAAAAATCACTTTCTCGCATTCCAACTTTTCGATTGCCTCTTGAACATCTTTAACCATATCTTCTGAAAATCAAGAGCAGCCTTTCTGTAAACTCTGCAGGTGTTGGGTCTGATTTAATTCCATTTTCACCCTTTCCTCATGCAACCATGTATGATCAATGGCACTAGTAAATTACATCATGTCTGATTATATCTCGTGTGGAACTGTCATGTTGATAATTATTCTCCAGCCCAGTTGTTTCCAAACTAGTTTTCATCACACGCTGTTATCAGTAAAATGTATTTGAGTATATATATCCCCCCACGTACATAAATACATCTATATAATAAATATGCACTGTTGTACTAATGGAAGTGAAAAGTGAATGAGATAAAGATGAAATAAGCACTACTTTCAAAAATATTTTATTAAATTGTACAAAAATATTTTCTTCCCACACTTCAATTGGATGGTCACGTGTGCACCCCCCTTGGCAGACCACTGCTCTAGCTCTTGTCCAGGGTATATTTCCATGTATCTTTCCTGAGAACTGAGAAAGCCATGCTCAAAATATTCTCTGTTTAAACACTAAGAGCTTGTGTCAAACTGAGGGAAAAAGGGCCATCACTCAATCTAGCCTTATTTGCCTAGTAATACTGCAGGATTGCTTTGTTTTTTTATTCTTACAGTCTTTCTCTTCTGCAGTCCGAAAGAGGCCTTTATATTTTCTCATGTTGACTTGAATGAATTAGGATGCCAATCTTGACATTTTTTTTGTTCCTCTCAGCACACAATAACCTTGATTATTTCTAAATGAAGAAAATATGGTTTAGGTGAAGAAGAATCATCATTGCAAATGGAAGAAATGAGGTGCTGTGTTCAGGAAACTTCTTTTATAATTGTGTTTCCTTCCAATAAGCTCACAGTAATTCAAACTCCAACATATAAGATACTTTGGTATATTTAATTTTCTATAGCAGCCCCCATTTCAGAGAGGCTCTTTTTTCAAAGATTTGTTGGTTTTTTAGGTGTTGTTTTTTTATCTCACATGGGTCAGGACTGTTAAAGGATGACAACAAAATAGCTTACCAGCAGTAAACATGATCTACGCTGTTATCTAAAAATATTATGAACTCCCATGGCACTGATTCCAGACTTTCTATCATCTAAAGCATTAACATTCTTGGATTATAGACTATATTTTATTTTGAGAGTCAATGTTAATTTTAAACAAAATGCTGTTTACATATCACCACTGATATGATACCAGAACTTCCAGCTAAGTCATTGATGTTTTTAATTCATCTCTAACACTCCACATCCATGGCATTTTGTAGTAAATACACATTATAGTTACCAGACAGAGTTGGCTTCAAGAAAGAGGACAGCTTCCATGCTTAGTATGTTTACTGAGTAACATTATGCAATTACACCCCATTTTGGTTTAACAGCTGGGTTTTGGTTGTTACAATTAATGTACAGCTAAATTCACATAGCTAAAACTTCTGTAGGAAAAAAAAAAAACAACCTACCCCAAACAAAACCAAAAAACTTATTTTGTAAACTCAAGCAATAGACACAATCAAAATACCAAAATAAAAGCTACTGCTTTAATTAAACCAGTATTAAAAGTATTTTGTGGTGCATTTCCTTAGAAAGAAAATACCTTTCACAGCTTTTCAATGCTAAAAGGAAAGGAGGCACAAAATATGCTTTGTTCACTTATTCTTCATGAGACTTAATTTCTTTCCTTTGGCAGATCACCAGCCTTACTTGGATTGTTTGTCTTTCTCAGTTTGGCTGCCATTGCAAATGCTCTTCTGTGCTCCTGATAGCCTTAAGCTCATTTGCTTGGGTTAGATAAATACTGCTCTTGAAGCTGTCTCATAAAGCTGTACACTTTTTTTTTGTGTTTCTCACTGTATGTATCTTCTATTGCCTATTGTGCCTATCATACCAAGGAACTAATTCCTGTAGGCTCACTCCAGGATATAAATTACATTTGTGGCTATTGTCTGTACATGCAGGTCGTCTTCGAGGACAGAAGCCATTTTGTAAAGAATGGAGGAGCAATGCAACTCAAGGTTTGCTGGATATAAATAAACAAGGATAATGATTGCCCCTGTAAAGCTAAAGTGTTGGTAAACTCACTGACTTTCAACCCTTTGTTGAGATATGTATGCTTGAAAGTCAGCATTGAACCATGCAGCTAATATTAAATTCTTTCTCAACTTAGACAAGATTTGAACATATTTTTAAGGGGGTGATGTGTATGCCTCTGGTGCTTGTAGTGTTGGCGAACAAACGTTGAGTCTATTCTAGTTTGAACATCAGTGGAAATATGATGCTTGTACAGACAGACCCCAAAACTTTCATAGGTGTTATTGACCAAATCAGCACAAGTCTCTTGACCTGGCAGATTCCAGGCTGAATTTCCAGGACCTGTAGTATACAAAAAAAGTTGACCTGGTATTTATTAGGAGACTATAAATACAGGGTGCCATTTTTGGGTGGTCACTTTTCGAATCAACTTCATTGTCTAAGCAGTAGAAGAAAACAGGTATTAAAAAACATCTTACAGTAAAGCTTTGTGTCAGGTTTTGGTAAGTCCTGCCTCTTCCATGCCACTGCCTCATTTCAGTGAGACTCCTGCTATGTCAAGGTCATATTAACACATAACAAAAGTTTTCTTCATAAACAGTGACACTAGCTTAGATACAGCTTAGCTGCAGCACACTTGAATCCTCACCAAAGGCACCTTCCTTGACTGGTCTATGGCAAACAGTGACAAGGTACTCTGGAAAATTCACACCCTTAAAAATTTTCCATGTTGCACAACAATATATTTTTAAACACATTTTGTTTTATTTGGACCATTATCTCAGTTCTAGAGTGGCAAGATAAGTTCTGTTATACCTAAGTCCAGAACAATTATGCTTATAATCACATAAAACGTATTGCATTATATTTGAATGTGTTTCTCAAGTCAAAATGAATAGTAACATTCCAGGGATCTTTTCTAAGCAAACAAGAGTTAATTGTAGCATAGTTTCTACCTCATACTGGAAAACACATTCTCACCTTAAAAAATTTAAACTCTTAAACAGAACTGATTCTAGGACTGTGTTTTTAAACATGAGGCATTCCTTGATCAAGACATTTGCAGCAACAAACCATAATTTCCGATGCACACCTGAGAAAACTCTCATTTTTCTTTCAGTATATGATTTCATAATTGTGAGACCACTGCGCATGATTTAACATGATATTTCTCAAACATGTTTACAGAGAATTTAATTAGCATGCTGGACAAGATTTGTAAAGATTTGTAAAGATAATGAACTCAGAAAATACCAGATCAGTGGGTTATTAAGGGCTTTTGTGAAGATCAAAAGCCTTCAGTGATCTGCGGGTCAAGCAACCACGAGAACTTTTTCCTCACCTGCAAAGAAAAGCATTTTGGGGTGTTGATCAGACTTATACGGATACAGAGATAGAGTGCCATGGCACAACTCAAAAGCACAAGTATTTAATGCCTCCCTCCTGTCTTAGCAAACTTAAAAATATCCACTGCAGTTCTTATGAGTGTACGCACAGCTAAAACATTAGGATAACCTAAGACACGACAATCATACTAAAATACCTAGACTGGGTGTGTGAAACAAGGTTACTGCTTTCCAGAGAAATCAATGGCAACTTTGCCACTTACTTCAGCAGAAGCAAGATTTCATCCAAAGCACGTAATTACATACCTATCAATGCGCAATCTCATGACTGCCTCTGACTGAGAGGAGCTTTGGCAGGACGCCAGGTGGAACTGCTCTGCTGCTTTCAGTGCTGATGCCTGGAATGATGTTAGCTGGCTACACCAAAAAGCATTTGCAAAATTGCTCAGTTATGTGCCCTACAAGTAATTGGTTTATTGCTGGCTGGAGGCAGGCTTCCCCCATAACATTTCTTAATAAATACTCCAATTGAGAATAAAAAGTGTTGATAAGATCATTAATAATGTGTAGCCAATTTCTCAGATAAATCTGCTAAGAGAATGTCACTGTGCGCTTGGAAACACACCTTGCAACACCTCAAACTCTGCAATAATAAACACAAACCCCAAACCGATGATGGAGAAATAGCACTGGCAAATCTACAAACTGATCTGTCTACATTCATGCATCAATCAAAACTGTGGTTGTGACTGTGATTCTAAGTAAGAACCTGTCACCGTGATTCCTAGATGATTTGTGGGCTGAACCACAATCCAGGCATGGAACAGCACTGAACTTTAGGATATTAAAAACTCACATCAATATTTTTATAATTTGAGGCATTAATTTTTCTTGAGCTGCAAATCTATGCTTTGGGGCATGTCTAATTTCCTTCCTTACTTCTCCTGAATGAATATTTAGATTGTCCTATGGCAGCCCTTGGACTGTGGCATGCTGCTTTGTTACCTATTAGTTAAAGAAAGCTCCTAACTGCAAAGAACATTGAAGGAAAAGGGCTTACATCAGGGACAAACATGAGCTTCTGACAGTAAAAAATGTTTCCTTGTATATCTTACAAGGTAAAAAATACTTTCTTTTTCTTAAGTCACCAATTATTTGTATGACAATGAGCAGGGGTGGGTGGTGGCTCATTCTAAATGTAAGTGAAAATTTTGTATACGAAAACCAATATTGAAATAAGTTCACATTCTGAAAGTGGACTTAGCTTAGACATAACTGCCTACTAATTCTCTTTCCCTTTTCCCGTTAAATGTAGTCTTTAGAGGTAAGACTAGCTGCATAAGCTATTGAAACTTGGAATGTTTTTACCAGTGTACTCAAAAAATCAAAGAAATACATTTTACTGAAAAAGTACATTATCAATCCAAATATTTCATCCTTTGCTCAGTGATGAGGGGGAGTCATGAGTTGCTGTAAAACATCTTTTAGAGTGTATACTCATACAGCAAAAAGCCATTATGTTTTGTTTTTTAAAAACAAACAAGCAAAATGCCATCACAGGATAGGAACCGAAAACAAAGAGGTGAAAAAGAAGGGGTGGGAGATGTTTCAGGTACTACTAGCAAATCTTCTGTCAATGCAAATCAGCTGAGGGACATGGCTTCCAGTGAAACTATGCTGTAAACACTTTCTGCAAATGTGGCTGCTTTAAAAGTTGTTTTAGCTAGTTAAGACCTTTTCTCCTACTAACTAAGAGCTCTTCCTTTATTAAATAGCTAAGCTCTTAAATGCAGCTTGAAGGAAAGGGTACAGCTAATGTTGTCAGCATCAGCTAGGGAAGTTTGAAGGGATGGTAAACTCAGCTGCTCAGAAGCATTGGCTAATCATTTTCCAGATAGCTAAATTCCAGATAAACTGCTAGGTATTTAAGCTCCAGACATCTGCAGCAAGAGAGAGGTGTGAAAAGCTAAAAACATCAGACTTTCTTGGAGAGGAAGACTTCAGCCTTTCTACCACGAAACACAAAATGCAGTGAAACTAAGTGGGACTGGGCTTCATTTTCAAGGCTCACACTGAAGAATCTCCATCATTCTCCAGAATATTAACAATGCTATTTGCACATTCATGGAAATGTCATGGTTTGCACATGAGAGATTCAGAACTAAAGGAAAATGACGAATTAATTATCCTTTAAATTGAACTTGTCTTCTCCAGGATATACTCCAGATATGCCTGAAAAAACCTGTAGTTAGCTTGATGATATAAAACATATTGTCAAAATCCTTATCACTAGATCCCTTAATTAAAAGTAACAAATGCCTCCTTACACACTCACAATTTACATTTGAATTTTGGGATTACCTCCCGTTTTTAAAAAAATTGCTTCTTGCTACCGTGCATATTAAAACCTGCGTCCTAAAATAAAAGTATATGGGAGGTAATGTATATTGAAGCATTAAGAGGCAGTGGTAGGACTGTTCATTAAATTTGCTCTTTACCTCGTGAACCTCCCCAACAAGAAAAGTCCAATGATCTCAGGAGATATGCAGGTACTTAATCACATCACAACTACACCTTCCATTTAATGAACACTTACTTCCTTCTAAATGTCATTCTTGGAGGGAGTAACCAGAAAAAAATGTCACAGAAGATAACATCCCTCATGGACATGAGGCAATAAAACAATCATTAGGTACAGGTGGCAAATCATTATTTAGAACATCATGGAAGCACTTCATGTAGTTCTGTGAAACAGTTGCCAAAAACCCCCCAAAGTCAGCAACTGTTAAGTGTGCAATGATGGAGTATTTTTTTTACATTATTCTTTAAAAGTAATTGCTTGAAAGAAAACAGGAAGAAGAAAAAGACTGGTCATCCCCAAATTCTGGTTTTCAGTCTCTGGTTTGAGTGTGTTATCAGACTGTTTAATTTCTTTTCTTCAATTCACCGCTGTTCCCAGACCAAAAAATCAAAAACACAGCACTGCACCAGCTACTAAGAAGGACAAAAGTGATTGCTACTGCTGAACCCAGGACAGTTAACTAAACCAGAAGGCTGGATTTGTAGTTATAATAGACAGATCAATATTCACTAGAACTGTGAAGGACCACCTGAATCCTTAGCAGCATCCCCAATATTCGCCACACATGAGCTGCACTTGGTGGCCAAGGTAAACTGTTAGAAATAGGTATATACCTTTCTGAAGCAGTTACAGTTCGAGTCAGTTTCACCAAGTATTCAGACTACAGTCTCTGAATTGAAAATTTCTGCACACCTCAGAATGAGAAACAGAACTAGATTTTTGTGTCTGCTTCCAAATCCAGTGGTATCCTGATGGGAGACTTGTCAGAAAATCTGATTAGGATAAATGCCCATAAATCATGACTAACATAGTTGAATTAGCTCTTCCCTGCAGGCTTGTAAAACACCAAAATTGTATCTGTTTCTCAGAGAGCCAGCCTAGAAATCATATGATGTTGGCATTACAAATCTGTGCTGAAGCATGAGATAGACTAATGACAGTAGGATAATTATCATCATAAAATTAGAAATGCAACCTCTCCTCCCCCATCCAACTGTAAAAGAAATAGTTGACTTTTTCTGCTACATTTGTCAAAGGTTTTAAACTCTACACCTGATAATATACCACTTGGCAAGAACTCCGTGGATTAAGAGATCAAAGTAACTATGCCTTTAAGGGGAAAAAGAGGGTTGTGAAACAGTTGTTGTCATTTTGATACAGGTATATATTTAATTAATTGCTGTTACTTACAGGTTGTAGGTAAGAGTGGGAAAAGGCTAGGAGGTATTTAGGATGAGATACATCCCCAAGTGTAAAAGGTGCTGGTTTTGTGACATTACAAGGACAATTTCAATTATCTTTGAAAGGTCATGGCTATCAGGAGAGGCTCTTCAGGACAGGAGGAAATCAAATGTCACGTCTATCTTCAAGAAGGGCAAGGAGGAGGATCTAAGGAACTAAGGAGGATCTAAGGTTGGACAATCTCACCTCAGTCCTTGGGAAGAAGATGGAACTAATAATCCTGGAAAATATTTCTGAACATATTAAGGTGAAGAAAGTGATTTGGAGTAGTCAGCATGGATTTATGAAGGGAAAATCATGACAGCTGAGTACAGTGATTGCCTTCTACAATGAGATGATTGGCTCAGTGGCTGATGTTGTCTGTCTGGACTTAAGCAAGGCTTTTGTCACATTCTTCCTTAACATCCTCATTGACAAACTGATGAAGTATGGACTAGATAAATGAGCAGTGAGGTGGATTAAAGGTGGCTGAACTGCCAAGCTCAAAGGGTTGTTATCAGTGACGTGAACTGCAACTGATGGACGCCCAATAGTGGTGTGCCCCAGGGATCACCACCACAGCTAATACTATTTAAAATCCTCATTAATGACCCTGACGATAGGACAGAGTACATCTTTAGAAGATCTACTGATGGCATAAAACTAGGAGGAGTAGGTGATAGATCAATAGTTGTGCTGCCATTCAGAGGGACACCGATAAGCCAGAGAAGTAGGCAAACAGGAAAGTTGTAAAACTCAGCAAAGGGAAATGCAGCATCCTGCACCTATGGCCCTGAGCAGCTTGCTGTGCTGACCCTGCTTTCTGGAAGCTACCTCTGGAGCTTGCTATTTCATCTACTCTGAGTCATTCTATTTAGCAGACAGTGGGAGATGAAGACAAATGGGAAGACTCTGTGATCCTGAATCTGCAAATAATTCCACTGTAATTAATGAGTATGCTTGGAATAAGTGGTGCTGCTCCAGTTAAGTAAAACTGGCTCTGTCTTTTCAAGAATTATACTGAAGCAACCTTAAGCTTTACAAAGTTGCCAGCAGCATAAAGTACTTCAAAGATGTGTGTGTGTGTGTGTGTTTTCAGATTTTTTTGGTTTTTTACAATAATGGTACTGTTCGGATCATTCACTTTGGCAAATATGTTATCCCCAAAAGCCACAATATGACGCAAATCGTTGATCTGAAATTTTACCTCAGATATTAACTCTTGGGCAATGATATTTAACAATCTCTCAGCCTAAAGACTTCAAGAAACAGATGATGAATGTTTGCTTAACGACTCTCAGAAGCATTTTTTTTGCTCACATGCCTTACATGGAAACTGTAGACTTCCCTAAAGACAGGCAACATATATAAAATGCCAGTAGGAGACATCACACAAAAAGCCACCTGTGTCCAACCCTGAATCAATAAATTAACAAGAAAAGCAAGATATCTTGTATCTTTCAAGCTGCTGTAGAAATAAAAGGACAAAAAAAGAAAGACTTTAAGCCAAATGCAACCCCCCAAAAAAAACCCCATGTAGCATTAGTTATAGCAGACAAGCCAATTCTATAGAAAAATACAATTAACCCTGGCAACAAAAGTAGGTACCTTCAGAGTAATTACTAACGTGGTACATCAGTGGCAAAATAATTGAGTATAGGAGCCCTTTGGTTTTATGCATGTAATCCAAAACAAAATTAACCTAGTTTCATTATTGTTTTAAACAATATTTATCTCAACCAGGAACAATCAGTGATGGCTATAACATTAAACAAGGAATGATCATGATACTAATGAAACTATCCCAGTGTCACAATATAGATGTGAGATAAATTCCTTCCATATTTTCCTTTGTCAACAGCATGAATGGAGCAGAGTGCTCAAAGCAATAGCATGGTTTGTCACTCTGTTGCAAAGAATGCTGTCACTCTTAATAGCTAGTCTTACTTGAACAAGTATCAACAGGATGAGATAAACATTTGTGAGTGTAACACGGAACTTGCTCCTGTTGCACATCACACGTTTTTCGGTTGTTCTGGAAGGGTTGTTAAGGAGAAGGGAAGAACAAGGGAAGGTTACAAAGTGATCTTTATTCTGTCCAGCAGAGAACATGAACTGCATGCAGATCATGCTAAGAAGAGAAGTCATAAAGATGACATTACAGCACTTTGATAATTTGTCAGTAGAAGATTACTCACAGCAATGCAGAAACAATTAGAAGAGAGTTACATGAATGGACTTGCTAAATCCTTGGCTGTTCTTAGTGGTATGAAGCCAGTACCTATCTCCTGATAGCAAGTACCAATTTTCAAAGTGAAATGCATTTTTTATTTGTAGACAGTGACTAAATCACCTGCTGGAAAGCCAGATTCTGGAAGAGGCCAAGAACCTCTTATGACAAACTGAGTAAAGAAATTTGAAACACTAGGGTCTGAGCAGAGCTATGAGGATTCCATCTACCACTCCCAAAGTCAGTAGCTAAATTCATGCCAGCTTCAGTGACAAGAAGTACTGATCCACAAGTCACAGAAGATAGTGAACTGTAAGCCATGCAGGAGATTTTAACGAGTTATTTTGCTAGCATTAGGGGGTTTCATCCTTCCATTTGCCTTCATTTAAAGCTCACATAACTATTATAAATCCAAAATGTTAAAGATGCCATAAAAATATGTTATTTGGCAAATTCTGAATCAACAGGGTTCTATTCTAAAAAAATATTACCAAGACATTTTCTAAATATATGAGGTCAAGAATGGAGGTACTATAGGAAGACAGAAAGTGACTTAAAAAATATAGTAGCTTATCAGAACCTAAAATACAATAGAAGTATGATATTTAACATTAATTACAGCAGATATTTTAAAGACATTTTCTTCTTATTTGAACAAAAGCAACTATAGAAAAAAATGGTACGTTAAAACCCAAAATAACAATTATAACACCTAAGCTGCAGCCATTTTATTACATATCACAACCTTTTGAAAGCTCTCCCCAGCCTACCACTAGATTACATTTGAAATTTTAAGTTTTTTTATTAAAGTGAGTGATTGTTAACCTCCCACTGCTATTGGTGAGCATTCATCTTATTTAGGATATTAAAAGAAAGGGAGCTGCTGATGCCTCTCAAAATCTGGTTATGTTTTATCACAAAATCCAGTAGTTTTTGTATTGGCTTTTTTTTTAAGCATGGTTATTTGTAGCTGAACAGTCCTTAGATGTCCAAGCCAAAATTAGGGTTCTACTCTTTGCAGTGCTCCATGCTTCTCATGACAGATGTTCCTTTACCCTGGTTGTTTTGGCGTTTTTTGATATATAATTAAATAGGGGAGGTAAAGAATAAGAGACTGCAGGTACATTTTATAAATAACAAGTGAAATAAAAAAGCTGGATTATCTGAGAAAAGGTAAGGACTCCCTGGACAACAGAAGGGTAGGCTTTCTTTGTGGTTAACTTTCTTAAGTCTCATTGTTAAGACATAAGCTTAACATTTTCCCAAGGTTACTGAGAAGTTGATCCCCAAACCAAATCTTGCTCAAGGGCAGTGGTAAGGCCACTTTAACATCTTTATTGCATAAACCTTACCTGTGTGCAAATTCATTGCATCTATTTTCTTCTGGAATGATACAGGTTAAAAACAAGACGCAAGTTACAAGCACATATTCAGCTGCTTCTGTCCGCCAGTGCACCCGCTATCAATAACATGACCAAAATGCTGTTACAAGAGATGCTACAAAGCATGAGCAAGACCTCAGATTTTTAGCAACACTGACACTTAAAAAAACCCCAACAAAAACCCAAAAAAACCCCAACACTGATCACATTTAGGAAAACAGAAGTGTAGATCTAACTCAAATTGCTGCCTAGTATTATCTTTCTTCTTAAGAGCTTGAACAAATCTTTTTATCCTGCATTGTCTACTTTTTTTTGTCTTCCTACTGAGGTAACCAGCATGCCCTTCTCCTGGCCTTCATCTGCCTGCTGTACTTTGGGCCAGAAATAGTCTCTAATGATTGAATAGGAGAGCGCAAGCAGAGCAGCAACCTAATCTCTGCAGCTTCCACACTGCTGCAAAAATCATGTAGTATTTGCACAACCCCTCTCGCCTGCAGAATGCCTCCTGAACACTGGTACCTCCTCACTGGTCAAGGACTGTATTTGTTGTCTCTCGCTCTCACACTATTGAATGTGTTGGCTTCACTGCTAGTGCGCAAAACACAGCATAACTGAAAAACACCATGTATTAAATTCATATGGGTTAAATAATAAGTGGATCCCCAAAGCCTGTTTAAGAAGCTACAAGTATTCTCCAAGACTGATAGCTATACATTTAGAGAGCACACAAAACATTTTTGTACATGGAGTGCAATTGAAACATGGAATGGATAACCACACACAGCTCTCCAAGTCAAGTATTTCCTTCGCACTATAACTGATACTTATCTATATGGTTAATCAGAAGATAGAGAAAATAAAGTAAAACCAGCCCTTTACACCTAGAAAAATCACAGCTTTCAGCTGGTTCACTGCCTTTTCTTTTTTTTTTTAAACAGCTGATTCCTGGCAACTTCATAGTTGCAGACAGCTTATGTAAGTGAGGTCAAAATATATGTTTCTAAGTATATTTTTTATAAAGCACTTTTTGGGAAAAGGAAGTCTCCAGGAAGAGGAGCAATTAGAGTACCAGCAGTTGACAGAAGTCTGTAGTTTGCTCTTGAAGGAGAGGAGATGGAGCTATTTAATGTCCTTGTACTCTAAAGCAATGACACTCAGCTATACCTTAGGATATATAGATAGAGAAACAATTATAACAATGTTGATTATTCACATTAAAAAGTTAAAGCACAGAAAAGTAAGGGTAATTTGTAACCCCTGATAAATTATTCAGGCTAGGATTTGCTGGCATTATGCCAGAGAGCTTTTATCTAAGTGAGGCTTTGAGGAACATGAATTTTGGGTAGACATACACAGTTTCATGTTTTTCTAGTTGAATTTAATTAATTAGACTTGCATATCGGTGATATGCTTTGTATTTATTCCTACTGCAAACATAACTTCCCATCTTATACACAGACTATGCAAAAAGTGCAAAGTTAAACATTTCGGCTCATTCATTAGGTTTTTGGCATTAATAACCTGCTATTGCTCTGTTCCAGGTAAGATTATTCAGCAATGTTTATATTCAGAAATTAAGTGGTGCGAAGAGGTTATGAAGTTACCTTCATTTGCTCAACACATATTCTTCTTAGCTTAGGAAATTCCCCTCACAAATACTTCTACATGAAGCTATGCCGCTGTCTCTACTCCACTGTCCTCTCAGTATGGAGACGGTACCTGCATGAGGGACATATCAGGCTGGGGAAACAGCAGAGCTGTTTCTAGAGTAATTTCCCCATGACAGAAGGCCAATTAGTAATACTAAGCCAGTGTTAGAACATTAAGCTTGCTGGGCTTTAAGCCTTTAGGCCCCCTCACTGAATAAACATAGCCATTACGGTTTTGGTCCTGGCTGCATCATAGCTTGTTCAGATCAGCCAGTATCTTCCAGATGCTAAAGGAGCACAGACATATACATGCATGTGGTAAATTAAATAGCCAGTCAAGAGTTGAGAACAGTGTATAAAATAATGAAAGCTGAATACATCTCCATAATTATTTCCAACGAGCATTTAAAGGTAGCTATGTGAAAAAGCAAGCAAGAAAATGGGATCATTACGGACTAAATAGATATATGCCATTATTCAAAGGAGATTAAGTAAACTGATTTAATTTTGGCTACTGAGCAGGTATCTCCTGTTTTACCTCTCACAGTCCTAAAACTTTAGGTATGTAACTGCTATTTGGGTGGACAGATTTTTTTACCTTACTTCTAGGGCAGATCTTAGTGTCTACAATGTACATTTGCAACATTACGCTTCCTCTAAGAAACTCTGCCCTTTGCACTAGAGGCTTATTTGTTTTCCTCACGATTTAAAAATCAGTTGACTCTATCGTGTGGTATTTCACAAGGGCCAGCATTAGGCCAGCATGCTTTATCTCAAGGAATTTTATGTTATACTGGCATATTTCTGTTTAAGGTGTTAGATATCTATTTAATAAACATTTTAGGGACCTAGGAAGTGTACACCAGCTGTTTCATAGTCTGATAATTTCCTTTCCTAATAGACTGTTCGGAAATCATAACATTCATTCCTTTCAGCTAGTCTTCTTCAGACACAGAACAAGTCCAGCGGCACTGTAGTTCAGTTTCATCAGAGATGGAAGTGTAATGCAGAGACTAAAACCTGCTGAGAACAGCAGAGCAAATTTGTCATCAAAAGCACTTTTACCATGTGAGGCCGGACAAACTTTGTGTTAGCCACATGGCTGCTGGAGCAATGAAGCTTCCTTTATTAATAGCATGCATTCAAGATTCAACATGTCAGCATTCTTCTCTTTTTTTTCAGGTCCCCCACTTTCAGGGGAGCCTTTACATCAGTCCAAATGTGGGGTTTTCTTAGTGATGAAACTTTAGCAGTAAATTGTATCAATTTACAGTAGTACAGTAGAGCTGGAGAAAAGCTGTAGGAAACACTCCTTCTCTGACTTAAAACCCCAGTATACTACATTAGCCAAAAATACAGCACAATAGTAGTGATACTGGCAAGGACTACAGAAGTAACAGAAGCAGATGTCCATTAAATCCTTCAGACAATTTTTATATCCCAAGCCTGCTCATCCACAAGCCACAGCAGAAAATGTGGTTGTAGCCTCAGAACATGTTATTCACCAAGTTGAGTTTGCCCAGCTGCAGTCACTGGTAGTCATTTCTGTTACAAATTATTTGTCATGTTCTCTAAATTGAGTTTAGAGATTCAGTTTCAGTGATTTCAATTTTAAACAGCAACTTCTACTTACAAAAAATTGACACAATATTAAAATCAGAACTATATTAGACCTGAAGAAAGCATCTTTGTACTTGGGATGGGGCCATCACTTATCAACATGGACTTGAACTGTCTGTTTTCTTCATCAACTTGTTTAAAAAGCCAGTATTTTCATTGCCTGTTTCAGTGCAAATGTAAGGTAACCGTTTTATTTTTTCATCTGTTAAAAATCATCTGAGGAAGAAATACAGAATTCTACCTGGGGAACATAAGACATACAGTTATTTGGGCATGGTCCTTCTGCACCAAAATCATTGATTCTGGAAGAAGGTGCTGAAACTTCCTTAGCCATTAGGATTGCAATTGCCTTCAATAGCACTGTGTCATGAAGCTCTAAACTTTAAAACTTTCCAAATATTGGACTGTACACTGCACATTGATTCTGCTTTGTTGTTCTTCCTCAGAGCTTTTGAATACATTTCTCATTCTGTTACTGGCAACAGTAGGAAGAAAAAGGAAGTTAAAGAAAAATAAAAAAAAATGTAAAGCCTCAGAAAAGTTATGTAAGTATAAAATTGCCCCAGAAATTTGCAGATGTGCTAAATTCTCTGCCTTTCATTTATGGTTCAATATTAAGGAAGGTTGCTCAAACATTACGAATGGTCCTCTTGAAGGCAAAGGCAACAATGTAAATGCAGTAGCGACTTCAAAGACAAGATCGAGTAAATAACCAGTCTAAAGTCTGACACTGCTCTTTCCTCCCTTTTTCTATGTTGTGGAGGAAAGATTTCTTTTTTTCTTCTTTCTTTTTTTTCAATCTGAGATTGTTTGTAGGTAACACATTGCCGGTCTCTCTCTCTTCCAATATTTTTTTTCCTTCTATTTTGTTTTTTAAAGAGAAGCCTATCTAGATCTGAGGGTGCATCTATCAACAATCTCACCCTTTGATTAATCATGTGAAAAAAATACCTGCTGATCACAGGAAAGTAGATTCAGAGAGGTCGTAAAGACTTCCTGTGAGTTGCATTATTGTACATCCACTTCCCTTCGTGAAAATACTTCAAAGTGAAGTCCAGGAGCAAGCAGTAGTCACAACAAATTCATTTGTAACCATGTTCTCAAGTCAAAAGCTACCAATATAAAACCAATCCATGAGAAGAAATCACTGAAACTATATGCAGTTTATATGTACATATTAAACACACTCAGACCTTCGATCATGGACTGATTTTAAGTTCTTTCTTGTGATATCTCTAAGAAAAACAGATTCTTGCACTTCCTCCCTTCTAACCACCAATAAATGTCATGATAGCATGAAGCTTTTACTGAAAGAAATCAGAAATCTGTCCTCCTCTACCATCAACAACTGACTTCACGTTACTGGCAAAATGAATTTTCCATGAAACTGGCAAGTCTGGCATTCAAACAGTTAATTCCTTAAACAAAGACTTTTTTGACTCCAGGTAATAATGGTGGCACATAAGTTCACAATTTTTTTACGATTGTGATAGTTTTTTCCTCATATTTCAACTGTCTGGAAGAGATGATATGCAAACACCAGCCCTTTACCTACATAACACACTTTGTCACTGTTCCTCAATGTAAACTGGGTTTATACCAATCCCATAGAAACTATGAAGTGATTTCAACAGTTGCAAGAGTCTTTCTGTCATCTCTGTGCACAAAGAAGTCAGATTAGTCCTTTGCTTTACTGAACCAGCTTCTGCAACAAAACATGTGGCACTGAGCGTGCATTTATTAGTGCTATACATTAAACAGACCTTCATCTGCCCAAGTCACAGTCTACATTTTAGCAAACTCCATTGCAAATCTCACCAGACCTTGGGGTCTAATAAGTGCCTGGACTACAGAAAAGCTCAGAGACCTTTGTCACAGATTTACTTGCTGGCTTTCAGTTTCTTTGTTCCAGTTTGAGACCTGGTATGCTCTTCAAATTGCTATTAGCATTATGGCTGTAGTTATGAATGTCCATAACTCTATAATCCCATTATGTAGCTCATTTCACAGGGCTAAATGCAGGATCAGCCGGTACTTTATCTGTTTTCCACTTGACGAGCTCTTATCATAGCACACTTAAGAAAATGGGAGTCCCAAAATTAGGATATCAAACCCATCCAGATTAAGTCACTGTACAAACAAATGGTACAAAAGAGGGTCCTTTGCCCCAGAGGTCTTATCAACCTGGAAAAAGTCATTGCAAAGTAGGCCTTTCACTACAAAACGGTGAATACATTAGGTACTAGTGTTTCCCTAGGAACATGCAAACAGAAACCTCAACTGCTGTTAACAATGTCACTGAATCACTTAAGCAGGCACTAAAGGCACTGCACTATCCCTGTAGAGCTACCATGGTCCATATTCACAGAAACTGAATGACAGAATGCAAAAATCCTTTGTGTATTAGTATCACATACTCATACAGAACACTCAAATGTTCTCCTTCCCGCAGACAATGCAAGGACATTAAAAGGACAGCTTCCAAATAATGCTTATTTGTCAATAAAACTAAATGGCTAATTACAGAAACTACTACTATGATGGGGAGCCTTTTCTCCTTTAATAAATCTTTCTCCCTCTGGAACAAGGCTGTAATCCAGACTGTTAAAATACTTGAGCAAAATGACACTTGCTGGCTTCTGTACGGCTCCACGGGAACAAGCATTAATCTAACTCACAACATGTCCTACTGTGGTCACATACAAAACAGCATTTGTAAGCCACACAAATGTCTAGGGAGCTCAGTGATACATTAGGATACACAACTCTGGAAGCATTAGTTTCAATCCTAATTTTGATAAAATTCAAGTTTCTCATTGGTGTCTGCCACACAGAGTCCTATCCAGACTGGCACAACAATCTGTTATAAGCTTAGTTTAGGAAATGCAGGGATGCTACAGACATCAATGTTAAAACACTGATCAACAAATGCAGAGCAAGCAGTGAAAAGAAGGGTGCAGCAACATTAATTTGTTTCACTTCTGTACTGGATTAAACTATTCCCTCTTAAAGACTTCATCACTTTAATCCCCCAATTTAAAACATTCCCTGAACTACTAGGTTCACTTCACACTCAATGTTAGAGAATATTTCCACAGAAATACACAAATAGGAGGCTACAGTTGTACAGGCTGAGCCTACATCTTAGTGGTGCTTGCCCAGCTGATGAGCACATATCATCAAGAAGATTCATTATGCCATAATTATGTCCCATTGACATATTACCTGCCTCCTTAATCCTAATGAGGACTAATGAGGCAAAATATTTGGCTTTGATGTTTACTTTTCTGTTTATGGAAGCTGTCCTTTTTTTTTTTTTCTATGAGATCCTGACATTTGTTTTGACAATAACAACTGTAAATCTGCACAGCTCAGAACAATGTATCACTCAGATTTGTGTGCCTCACATGATATTTCATCAACAGCATCTTGCCTTTTGTCAGTGCCTGAATTAGTGCTCCCTCCACAGTATCTCAGCATCCTGTACTTCACAGCTATCCTAGCCCAGCTTCACACAGAGTAGGGAGTAAAAATTTTAAAGGAATCATTCCTTCTGGACAGGATGTCAGGACAGCTACCAATGTGAATTTTCTTCTAAATGCAGTAACTTATTATGCATTGATCAAAACCCAAGACATCACAACATGCCATTGATTTTTACAAACAATTCTGCTTAAAATCTGAGAACATAACATATGCTTAAGTTTTGATAGCTCTGTCACAAACCCCACTTAAATAAGCTCTTTAAAATGGAAACTACCACTCAGTCTCAACTTTTCAATTATGCTTATTCACAATCTTTCTGGCTTACGAAACTTTCAGTAGAAAACCATTAAATTGTCAGTTTTATAAACTTCCAATAACCTTCCACAAGAAAGTACACAGAAGTTGATAGCAGACATTGCTTTAGGTGAATATAACTACACTGATGAGGGCAGAGAGCATACAGAGTAGGAGGTCTTGTATCTGGCTTTATTTCCAGTGATGTAGTTTACGGACAGGCCTTTTTCCACAAGCAGCAGTATTGTTTTCAGAGCTTCATCTGAACACTAAAATTCAGACAATCAGCGGTTTGCCAGCTCCCCCATACAGCCATATGTCAGTTTTACTCTGGTGTAGACAAAGACTCTCAGTTTAAGCCCTAGACATCCATGAACACAAAGCAGATGCATGCAGTTGCATCAGACACAAAGTCCGTCTGTAGAACAGCTTCCAAATGGCAGCAGAAGAATCATCTCACAGCATGAATTCACTGTACAAAAGGAAAAGATAGATCAAGTAAGACAGCAGAGAACCAAAGAGAAAGTGGTTATTAATGGAACTTGCATTAAGATGGAAAATGTTTTTCCTTCAGATTATCACATTGATTCCAGTCCGTAAGAACACACTGTGGGAAGATCATTAGATAACACAATATCATTCAAAGTCAACAGGGTCTACTTTAGTTTGCAGTAGTAGAGGCAAAAGGAACACAATACTAGGAGCTTGTAAGTACTGCATCCTCTCCTCTAACACTGCTGACTCCCAGATCCAGTTTGAAACAAGTCAGTGGAATAATACAACAAAGCAATCTCGGATCTTATGTCACAAAAGCCAACTCTTTCATATAAACACTGGCTTCTCTGCTTTCAAGGGCCTTTTCTAGAGCCCTTTTTCTTGTATTTGGCAGGAGGGTGGGGGGTGTAAAGGGAAAATTACCACTGTTTTTTATAGATCACATTATGTTTCAGCTACCTAGGAAAGCTTTTAAAGATGTTGAATGAAGTCAAGAATTTTCAGCAGAGAAGTTAAAATCTGGTAGATTGTAAGTAGACCTTAGGAACCATGGATATGGAGTGAAAAGGGTTCCTTGCTGCTTCCTGTGTTCAGCAAAGGATCAGTTCATTTTTGATCTGTGGGCGCCAAATCTAGCAATTTCATGAAGGGGAGCTGGCATTTGAGAAGCAACACAACTGTGCAATGTGTACACAGTCAGTTCTGACTGAACCAGGTTTAGCATAAACTCTGTAGTTCTCCGAGAGCAGGCTAATACTTTTCACCTTCAGCAGTACTTTACAAGCTGAACAAGTCCCATAGGTTGCCTTGAATAGACTCAGTACATGGCAAACACCAGTGCTTCAACTGCTCCATACAACTCTTCATGTCATAAGCTGGTACATTTAAATTTAAAGCTCCTGGACTTTATTGCCTAAATAAAGTGAACATGCAATGGAGATTTGCCTCAAAAGTTTATATGGAAAGAAAGGAGCCTGAATACAAGTCAATATATGTTATTGTTGGTGGATGCAGTTGCATTCTGTGGCAATTTTCAAAGCCTTGATATTTGCCTTTATTTGCAATTGAAATGAAAACAAGTTTAACATTGATAGTTAAATAGAAAGTGTGTCAAAGCATCCATTTTGGTCTGAAATTTGAGCTTAACTATTCAGAAAAGGAGTGGACCATACAATAAGAAAACACTAATCTGCAGTGGAGCAGATTCTGGGATTGAAATACTGTTCCTGATTGGCAGAACTGAGCATGAAATTTCTGCATAACTGGGAGCCTCCCTTCCCCTTTCACCAACAAAAATCCTCAGCTCTCACCTACTCACTGCATATTGAGTTTTATAATCTGACATGTCATTCAAATTGTACCAGTTATCTCAACTTTTATATAGCCAGTGTGAGTTCCCATAATGAAGACACTGTGAGAGACAAAACCTTAAGGGGGTGCACCAGTGAATACAGACTATGTAGCTAGCAGACTGTGTATTCCCAAACTAAAAATCCTCTTATTGTGGTTTAAGCGCAGTCGGCAAGCCAGAACCACACAGCTACTCACTCATTCCCCTAGTTATTCCTCCCCCAGCTCCCAGAGAGATGGGAGGAGAATTGAAAGAATGTAACTCCCATGGGTTGAGATAAGAACAGTCCAGTAACTAAGGTATAACACAAACC
>WYDI02038415.1:0-20188 GCA_009867235.2 Psittacus erithacus | reverse complement strand
TGGTGAGCGGTTGTATTCTCTTCCCTTGTTATTTCCCTTATCATTATTATTATTGGTGGTAGCAGCAGCGGTTTGTGCTATACCTTAGCTACTGGACTGTTCTTATTTCAGCGCGTGGGAGTTACGTTCTTTCGATTCTCCTCCCCATCCCTCCAGGAGCGCAGGGAGGAATTGGGGGAGTGAGTGAGTGGCTGCATGGTTCTGGCTTGCTGGCTGGGCTTAAACCATGACAGGCAGTTACCCCAGCAGACTTCAGCAGATGAGTCCTGTCATGTCTCTGATACATGAGCAGAAAGCATCTCTGTAATCATAGTTTACATGCTCATGCAACAATACTGACATTCGCAAGGAAAACGCATATCCAGGCACGAGACTAAGGGAAAGGAATAGCACAATGTGCACTTACAAGGAACTGTTTAATTTGCCAAACCTGTTTTCAGCTGGTCATGAATTGTAAGTTGCCATGTTAATCAAGTAACTTGGAGGCACCTCAACATAACCCCCACAATATTAAATATATATATATTACCATTCCAACAGAAAAACGTGTGTTTATGTTTTGACTGAAAAATAAGTCTAGTTAATTGCTAGTGCCAGACAACACTTCCATTCACACTGAGTAGTATGTTACAGCTCTGCTTTTCAGAATACAGCACAAATGCCTCAAGAATAAAATCCCAGTTGGTTTAAGAAATATTAAAAGTCTTTCCGTGAAATATACTGAGGGATTCTGCACCTGATGGCAGTATCAGAGAGATAAGAATATATGAAAAGATACACTGTATTCAATGGAAAGGTCTGGAGACAGGAAAGAAAAAAAACCTCCACAGCCAACTCAAATACACCAAAGTACATCTTGTCACTATACAGCTTTTACCTACTCATTAACATGAAGGAGCTACTCTATCACCTTCTTATTCTGCCAGTTTTGAAAGTCTTTTCTGATTATTCCCACAAGCAGGTATGTGTTCACTCCATACAAAACATTTCCTCCTGCACTGACCTGTACTGTCTTATTTTTATAACTGGAGGAAATTCATCTGTTGTGATGGTCACACAAAACTAGCCCACTATTAAACATGACGGCACAGCAATCAAGCATGATTTATTACTATAATTCACTGTAAGTGGGGATATAATCATAGCCCTTCTTTATCCACCACAGCTAAGAAAACTATTAGGTGACTGGCTATTATTTTTCCCTCTGCTACCTTTGGGTTCTAAACACAACCACACTGCTTTTCAGATCAGACACTTGTGTTCAAGTATATTCAATTCTAAGTGAATGCAGTTACAAGCCAAATTGAACCATCGTATTTATTTGGCTTTGAGACTGGCCTGCTAGATAATGGTCAAGATTTTTCACAGTAAATGTGACTAGTCAATGAGAAAAGTTAAATATAAATATCTCTGTTAACAAGCAAAATTGGAATAATACATTACAAAGCAGACTCAGCTTTTCAGGCCCTACATTATGGAACCTAAGAGATCATTTGATTAAAGCTGAAAAGAAATATCTATACATTTTGTTTAAAAAGCTCACCAAGTTTAATACATTTAATAATGTTAGTTACAGTTGGCATCTAGAACTAGAGCTAATAAAAGAGCATTAGCATTGACCAAAGCTTCAAATTTCCTGCCTCTAGGATGAGCCTGTATTCCTGTTAGGTGAACAGGTGTCCTGTGCAGGACGAAAGAGAGTGGAAACCCTTCAAAATGGAGACAAAGCTCCAGAAGTGAGAGCTCTCTCTTACCAGAAATCACTTTACTGAAGCCAAGAATAAATCTTAAATTTGACCTATTAGATATTTTACTAAAAGCTGAATTAGGACACTTCCATCTGCTTGGCAACAGCTGCAACAGTTCAAAAGTGGTATCCATACCCTCTCTTTTGAGGAGCTGAGCAGGTTGGCCCTTCCCTTTCAAAAGATTGCTATTAGTATTAAGGGTAGCCAGATAACAGTATTTATATAATTCATATAATTAGATCATTTGCCCAGAGATAGCTCTACATGGGGAGATTTAAAGCAAAAAAGGACAGGCATCACATTGAGTAGCAACTAAGTGGTGCTGTTAAGGTTTAGAATTCTGGCCTATACTTTTCACAAAATTCTGTTTCATATCTAGCCCTTAAGGATATCAACTTGGTGAGAAAAAAAAAACCACAACCAACCAACTGAAAAAAAAAAATCAGAAAAGTTCTTTTAAATCCTCTTTTTTTTCCCCCAGCCCAGTCACAGATATTAGTAGCTGAATTTCCTTTGCAATAACTGTCTAAACATTTAACTTAATTTTATTTCTTTGCTAATCAAAATACTCATTTGAGAAACAGTGATCATCCTGAACACTCTCCAAAGACTACAGAGGAATTAGCCTAAATTTAATGAGTGCTGGGTAAGCATACAGAGCATCTTCATTTTAATTTATGAAATTGGTAATTCATTTGCTGACCATTTGTGCATGGTTTAGAAAAAGAAATGATTGTAGACACCCAGAATTGATGTGTTCATTAAAACTCTAGACCCATAGGTAAAACTGTATGCCCATAAACTTCAATGAAAGAGCCACACTTAAAACTGTCCTCCTTGTTAAAAATGTTATTTATCACAGTTCAGCAAGCCAATAATCAGTTACTAAATGAACTTTCCAGTTTCCATAACATTATTTAGCTCAAATACTTAGACACTAATGCCATTAGGATTTTGCCAATTAACAACTACTAAAGAATTTTCAGCGGGGTGGGGGAGAAGAGTAATCTTTTCTATGTTTGGCTCTGCATGCTATTTTTTGCACTCTCAAGTGAAAAAACACAAAGAAAATTCACATTTTAAAGAAGAAAGTTATATGCCTTTTATTCATAAAGAATTGAGCTCCACATTTCTATCAGTTTTCCTGCAAAATTTACAGGTGTGATCAGACTACTGCTACAGTACCTGTAAATCAATGCTTGATGCAAAGCTCCATTTTTCTCATTTGGAAAATAGAGGATTATTTTATACAACAGTATAATGCCTTAGCTCTCACCATACTGCTGATGTTTCTTCTCAAACTATTTTCTTTTATTAAAGCATGAGCAAAATCACATCCACACTGGAAAAATAAAAACCAATTGCCCCTTTGACAATTCAGGTGCCTGAATTTAACCCAACATTTTCATATATTAGTATTTCACACAATTAGTATGTTGCTATATCACTAGCAAGTCACAGCCTCTTTAAAAACCCTCTCAAATAGGAAGGGATTACTGTCTGCATGTTAACAAGCAGAAGTAAATGTGCAAAGCCTGACATGAAACATTTCTAATGTTCCTTTCCTCCTTTGACCGTCAAATGCCCCAAGGCCATTGGTTTAACCTAGTGATCCTTTAGGGCCCTTTTCACAGTTACAGTACTCCCCATAACAATAGAGATTCTCTCAAGCACCTTCTTTTTTTCACATACTGAAATTATGTTCTATCCACTCCCACAACAAGGACAGTGAAATGATCCTTTGAAATCAACCCCTGAAGTTATGCTTAAGTGCCTTCTTTTACCTATAGCATCAGTATGAGGAAAATCATGCTGATAAATGGTCCTGCAGCACCTAATACACACTATAGCATCAGTTCTGATCAGTATTTGCTGTCTGCAATGAATGCACTACTTTCCAAGTGGATGGATGTGTCATATCATGCATTTCTAGATAGTGAAATAAAGTACAGACTTTCTAAATTCAGCAATATTTTGAGATTGAATAAAAAGATGATAATTTGGGCTTCAAAGCAGCAACTGGGGATGACTTAGGGACAACGTATGGCTAACAAAACACCTGGAGATATTCTATAGCAAATCAAAAGTATTAGCAAACATTCATGTGGGGATGATTTAAAGAGATGCAAATATGGGCCATATGCATGGCATAGACAAGAAAGTCTACTCTAAAACTCCTGGTGTTTGCTCCTGCATTGCATACTGCAACCCTGCCTGCACTTCCTTCTTGTTAGAAGCGCTTTCTCTCTCAAGGTAAGGTCTAACTCAAAAGTAGGAATTTCCCACTGACAAGTGGGAACATGTTGCTTTTGACAAGGAAAAAGGGTGGAATATGATTTATGAAGACCTAATACCATTTGAAACAACTCACATCTATCTCACTTAAAGAAGAGCCCAAAGGAAATTTAGTAAAGAACAATCCTTAAGTCAATGTGACATTTTCTGTCCTGTGTATGAAAAAGCATTCCTTTTAAACATTAGACTTTATAGCTACATGAGAACCCATAATCAAAATTAATATGAAGAAAAAAAAGAAAAGCAACAAACAACCACCACACCACACTGAGCAGGCTGATAACGGTTTTTTATCAAAGCAGACAACCTGTACCGTTAACTCCAGAAAAGACATGAGACAGAAAGTAGTCATTATGTAGCTCTAAATCCCATAGCATAAAACTCCTATCCATAGAATCAGGACTTGTCTGTATATTAATTACACCACTATTACTCAAAGATCTCACAGAACCTTGTTATCTTCTAAGTCTGTCAGGTCTAAAACTGTTGCATTCATGCATTCATGACTGTTTTCAGTAAAGACAGACCTAAGCCACTGAAATAGAAGCAAATACAAAACTATTCCCCAGTTTTCACTTTTTGGTACTTCCAACAGATTTTAGAGATGGGCCAAATGTGACACAGGAGTTCAATGATTAAGATTCCGAGCTCCTAAAAAGTCAACACTAATCCTAATCAAAGCCAACACTATCATGTCTTTTGCAAAGGGTACGATTTCTGTTTGAACCTGTGCCATTTAATTGATTGCTAACTTTTGTTCAAATTCTAGTTTAGATGAGCATTATTCTCAGATGACATCCTCAGAAATGCATGGTTAGAGATATCTGATAAATTTATTCCCTTTGGATGTTACAAACTCCCCTTTCTTGCAGGTGTCCGCTTTATCAGTTACCAGTGCTTTGCTTTACAATCTGACATTTAAAGATAGAACTGTTGGCTTTATTCGTATGAACTGGAAAATCCATGAACTGGCGTACAGCTTACTGGCCGTGCAGGATACATACAGCAATATCAAAAAGGAGGGAAACCACAGCAGACATTCCAACTACAACCCTCTGAGAGAAAAAGAGGACTGGGGCAGAAAGGGAGCAATGGAGGCCAAGTACCAGAAAAGCTGTTTAAATTGTCCATAAACAATAAAATTAAGAAAGATGTTGATGAAAGACTGAAACACAGCACTGTAATTCACGGTTAGTGTGTTCTTCGAATACAGCGTGTAGTGTGGACACTACTGCGTCCAAACATCTTTTATGTCAGAAAGCAGTCTGTGATTTATGGAAAAGTTAAGGAGAGAAGATCAGCACAGAAAAGACATTTTATAAGTAAACCAAGAGAAGACATTAGTGACATAAGAGAGAGCATTTTCTGCTTGGCTGAGGAGTGACAATACAGTGTTAGAAGGTCCAGAGAGACCTGCTAGGTGGTCTGAATAATAATGCTATTGACACCACAAGGAAAAGTTAAATTTTGTTCCTTGGATATTTATTTTCTGTGATTTCCTGTTTGCTGATGTGCAGACTTTGCAAGGGACTGACAGAAAATGAGCATTGCTTTTAAATAGATTAAATTCTTGATGCAGGGGATGTAAAAACGCTATGCTGCAATTCTGATTTCAGATGAATATTAATATGTTTCAAACTTGCAATTAATTTGGTTATATACAAGAATCTGAAAGCACAAAAGTTTTTATTTACAGGGATTAATTCTTACTGGGGTGAAACTGTGTTATTAAACCAGTTTTGGACACCTACTAAAACAGTAATTTTTATGATCTAAAGCATAAAAAAAAAAATGCTTTTTTAATATAACAAAATTTTCTGAAAAATCAATTGTGCTTCCCCTCTGATGACTCTAAAACTTAATCAGCTCCTTGGGGACTGGCATTTAGCAGTAGCATCTGTTTTGTTGTCCCAGATAACCTGCGCCTCCCATTGGGTGTCTTCTCTAAGGGCCAGCAAAGTATGACACG
The DNA here is from genome assembly GCA_009867235.2 of Psittacus erithacus. NCBI lineage: Eukaryota > Metazoa > Chordata > Aves > Psittaciformes > Psittacidae > Psittacus > Psittacus erithacus. Next base: position 14,176 of record WYDI02038415.1, on the reverse strand, counting down.
GATGTTTCTGCAATTATTTCAAGGCTCCTGCCTCATAACAAAACAAAAGATTTATACAGGTCAGATTAACCAAAGGCTTTTACATCACTCCTAGAAGTGTCAAGTAGTGTAACTCCTGATGTCAAACAGTAAAGGAGCCAAATACCAGCCAAATATTATTCCTGTTCCTGCCAAGATAATGACCCTGATTCTATTCTTTCTCAATACCAGTTTTATGAAAGTTACCTTCAGTACAATCTCTTCAGATCTTTGCTACTCCGAGAGAAAAGGGAACCAAGTACAAAGGTTTCAAGAGTGACAGCCCTGTAAACTGATTTCTTTGTATCTTTTGCTGTCACAACTGGAATAATTGACTTGTTAAACTCCAAGCAGACCTGTTCATATGGCATTTATTACACAAGTATGATTGCCTGCTACAACACAGAAAATAGTTTGTGATCGTAACAGCAATACTTTCAAATAATAATTAAAACTTTTCAAACTTTACCATGTTTAATAGAGAAAATAGCCTATTCCTGACATGACATTTTCTGAAAACTCATCTCTGTTGACTGGGCATTAACAAGAGCTAGGACTGCTTGCCACATTGGGACATATGGACACGCTGTGCTGGCTGCTGCGAGGGGGGCGGGATGCGGAAACGGGCTGAAATCTCTTCTTTAACCACCAACATTTTCAATAAGTTATGAAAAGATTTATTTCTCCTTAAATTAAAAAAAAAAAAAAAAAAAAAAAAGCTTTTTAAAATTACATTGAGGTTTTCTTTCCAGGCACAGATGGGTTTTATGCCCAATTTTCATTTCTTTAATTTTAGCTATTGCTGGCCAGTAGCACGAGATAAACCCCGCCGTCAGTGCTACGGTACCTTCAGGCATTCTGGCTCATGAAAACCCTCGCCCACTTGTCTACCCCGAAACCACCATTTCCTTGTTCTACGGCGCCGACCGCCCCTCGCCCGAGCACACACGCACCTCCCGCCGACCCCTCCCCGCCCGCTCCGCCCTCCCGTCAGCGCGGCGTCCCGCTCCGCTCCGCCCCGCCTTCCAGACGCCTGCAGGCGCCATTTTTACCCCATTTCTGGAGCACCCGCGGCAGTCACCGCCGTCCTCCGGACCCCGGGCGGGTGTTTGTGGGCTTCTCTGAAAGCTCGGGAGCTCTCGGGGCCGCGTTCCCCCTCAGGAAGCTGCAAAGCTCTCACGTAGAGAGTTTCTGAGGAAGGGGTTTTCAGGCAGTGAGGTGCGGTGGTAATCATAAACCGCTGAACGGGAGACGCTTTAAAAGGGGAAAGGAAAAGAAAGACGGAGAGAAATACTGAAAGAAAAAAAGAAAGAAAGAAAATACGAGAAAACAGCGGAGGCCTGCTGCCTGCTAGAGCTGAGGGATGGTGTGGCCACCTGTGAAGGCAGTCACCATGTTGTGCCCACCTTAGGGGCCGCAAAACACACTAATTTCTCAGCTGTTCTGTATTAGGCTCTTGTGATTTGTGGTCTAATCAGAGCTGTTAATAAGTTTGGGAAACAGAAAAAGAACAAAACGACAAAACCCAAACCAGATGGTGAAAATAAAATTATTTGGGGAAATACATTGTTCCCCATAGTTCTGAGGCAGTGGCAGGAGGAGCAAGCTGGGTTCTCCAGGCCTGTTGGCCTCTTGCTTTCAGTTTGCAGTACATGCATGTAACTTTGAAGAAACACCCCACCTGCTTCAGTGAAAAAGTGCTGTAGGAGTGTTGACTCTAAATGAGAATGTAATTTTTCATAAGGCAAAGAAAACAGAATTTCAAGTAAAATGAGATGTGCCAATTTCTGCTCTTGGGTTAAAACATCTCTTTCTAATGGGGGTGGAAATGTGTCTGTACGTACTTAATTTTTGCTGTGGAAGAAGCTGCCTTTAACTCATGCGGATAGAACCTTTCTGTCTGATATGGGGAAAATCAAACGCAGCTACATATAGTGACAGCCCGTACTTTAACAAATTCTATCAGAAAATGCTACCTCTGACACTGGATTATGTACATGTATTAGTCTGCGCCACCAGCAAAGCCTCACTATGGTCCTCAGTGTCCTACAGATACACAATGCTGAGGATGGTCAGTGTCTCCAAGGAGCCACTTAATAGCGTCACAGAATTGTCTGAATCTACTCATTGCTGGTAGAGGAATTAATGTCTACAGTACAGTGTGAAAGAGTGAGCCCTACTGATGAGCTATGGTTGTAGGGCTGTCTCTAAGCCTCTAAGAACAAGAAGAAGTTGGAACAAAACAAAAATAATTTTGACCGTTGATATTTAATATTTTACCTTTTTCTCCCCCCTTTACCCTGCTTTCCTGCTAAAACAGCTGGTACGAAAATTGCTTTCGTTGTTCTTTAGGGAGACAGCATTTTGTTCTGTTGCATCTGTTCTTTAAATCCATGAGCCCTGGAAGCCACAGCAGCAGATAAATCTCTTTGTCAAGAAGACATACTCAAGGTTCCAGGGACAAAACTGATCTTTGCCTCATGGGTTAATGGCATTAATAATTGCCATTTTGATGAGTCTCATTGTAAAAAGCCTGCTTAAACAAAAGAGTCAACCCTTCAAAAATGACTATCCATGATAAATTTTCAAGAGCAATGGAAATTGTCACTCTGCCAGCTTGATAAATTGTAGCCCCAACTGGCAGAGCCATTTGCCTTGCGGTAAGCACAAAATGACAGATCTTTGCTGAATACAAACTATATTGCTTGCGCCTTTCACAGCTGGTTTAGCTTGTGAACGCAGAAAAAGAGAAAAAAGACTTTAATAAAAACTGAAGGTTATGCACAAAGAATGGTTTCACATCCAACTACTTCTCTCAGTTTAAAGGTACTTCTTTCATATTGGAAAGCAGTCTTGAAAGAAACCCTTCAGCTGTTTGTGGGATCATGCGCTAAAAATGCATGTACAACTACACTGGTGGTTTCTTCATTGAAATGATTCAAAGATGCAAGTGCAGTCATTTCAGGGAAAGAGAAATCACAGCACCTCAGTATTTACCAGAACACATGCACCCTTCATGTGAAGAAGATATAAATCCATGCACTGAACTGTGTATCATGGTATAAATAAATGCAGCACCTACTTTTAGTTCAATTTTTTAAACTGCTGATCTGTCTCCCTGCTAACTTCTTCTTTCTAATCTCCCACATCACAGAGCATCTTTAACATACTACTGAAAAATGAATTGTTTCATCAGAGGAATGTTTAATTTTTCTCAATAGATGGAATTCCTTTAAAAAAAAAAAACAAACACCAAACCCCAAACCACACTTGCCTGCGGCCACTTTTGCATAATACTTACACTAACATATCTACATAATATATATGTTATGCAAATACTGTGAAAGTTGGTGTTTGTGTTGCTGCAAATAGATGCTTTGTGTCTTCAGAAGGAGAAAGCCACCTTCTTGACGTAGTCGCTCCTAGTCCTGTAGTAAAACTTGACATTAAACATGTACAATGTAAAGAGGTGATAATACTTCGAATAATCTCTCGCTGCTGTGGTTACCAAGCCACTCCCCATGATATCTGTGAAGCCATGGTGGTCAGGTGAGGTCCTTGGTGACTGAAAAAAGGGCAATATCACACCCATTTTTAAAAAGGGTAGAAAGGAGAACCCTGGGAACTGCCGACCTGACAGCCTCCCTGCTGTGCTTGGGAAGGTTGTGGAACAGATCTTCCTAGAAGCCATGCTAAGGAACATGGAGGACAGGGAGGTGATTTGACAGTCAGCACAGCTTCAGCAAGGGCAATTCGTACCTGACCAACCTGGTGGTCTTCTATGATGCAGTTGCTACATCAGTGGACAAAGGAAGGGCTATGGATGTTGTCTGTCTGGACTTAAGTAAACTATTGACATAATTCCCCACAGCATCCTTCTGTCTAAACTGGAGAAATACAGATTTGATGGATAGACTGTTAAGTGGATGAGGAGTCAGGTGGATGGTCTAATCCAGAGGATAGTGGTCAGTGGCTCAGTGTCCGGATGGACACCAGTGACAAATGGCATGTCCTCAGGGATCCCAACTGGGACCAGTAATCTTCAGTATCCTCATCAGTGACAGAGTCAGTGGGATTGAGTGCCTCATCAGCAAGTTTACAGATGGCACAAAACCAAATGGTGCAGGTGTCACGCCTGAGGGATGAGAAACTATCCATCAGGACTTGGACAGACTTGGGAGGTGGTCCCATATGAACCTGATGGGGTTCAACAGGGCCCAAGTGCAGGGCCCTGCATCTGGGTCAGGACAGCCCCTGGTATCAGTACAGGCCTGGGGGATGAAGGGATTGAGAGTACCCCTGAGGGATGAAAGACTGGATATATGTCAGCAATGTGTATTTGTTGCCTAGAAGGCCAGTCTAAAGGAGTGTTGCCAGCAGGTCAAGGGAGGTGATTCTGCCCTTCTGGTCTGGTGAGACACCATTTGGAGTACTGCATCCAGCTCTGGAGTCCTCAGTACAGGAAGGACATGGACCTGTTAAAGAGGGCCCAGAAAAGGGCTACAGAAATGATCAGAGAGATGGAACGCTTATATGAGGAATGTCAGAGAGTTGGGGTGTTCAGCCTGTAGAAGACTCCGGGAGACGTTATTGTGGCCTTTCAGTTCTTAAAAAAGCCTATAAGAAAGATGGGGAGAGACTTCTTAGCAGGGTTTGTTATGATAGGATGAGGGGTGATTGTTTTAAACTAAAAAAGTAGGATAGATACGAGGAAAAATACTTTACAACGAGGGTGGTAAAACACTGGAACAGGTTGCCCAGAGAGGTGGTGGATGCACCGTCTACGGAGACTCATAAGGCCAGGCTCGATGAGGTTCTGGGCAACCTGATCTGGATGAAGGTGTCCCTGCTCATTGCAGGGGTGCTGGAGTAGGTGACCTTTGAAGGTCCCTTCCAACACAGACTATTCTGTAATTCTGCACACAGGCTATTTTGGGGCACGTGTAAAGATTCTTAGCTCTCCTGAGCCATTGAGGACTCAGCTGTGCCTGACGAGCATGCGGTTTGATGAGCAAGAATTGTACAAAGCCCTTTCAGCTTCCTTGAAATAATGTGCCTGTAATAGGTACTGTAGAGGGCGAAGGAGATATATTTTGAAGTCATCTTACTTGGTCTGTCCTGTCCAGAAGATCAGAAGGCTTTCTCTTTTTAAAAAGCTACCTCTAACCAACTTATTTTATGTTCTAGTAAAACAGCTTCAAAGACCAGGAGCCTTCTGGTGTATTTTGACATGTTCACTTCAAAGAAAGCTCTTGAAGTGAATACCTCAGGGCTTTGGATATCTGGGTAGCTGTGTTGGTACTGCTGTGGGCAGATAGGCAGACCATCTTGAAAGCAAGGTGGTCTACCTATTTGCTACAAGTGAGCACGCACATTAAACTGCACATTCCAGCTGTACCAATGACTGGTATTCTTAAATTCCCTAAATTTCAACTCATTGAACTTGTATCTTTGATTTATGTGATTTTAATATCGCTCATACTGTTTGCATCTCTCTGCTTGTTTACCCCTCTCTGTACTGTTCCCATCCCATTAAAAACTAACAACCCCCAAACCCAAAACTAAAAGAAACCCCAAAAACCCCTACCAAGCCCAGTCCCCGCAAAACAAAATGAAAGAAAAATAAAAAAATCCAAAAGATAAACCCCCCTGCCAAAATCCACATAACCCCCTCCCCCCAAAAAAAAAACCCAAAAAAGCCCACAAAACCAAAACAACCCAAAATCTGAAAATCCCCATAATAAAAAATAAACCAAAACCCCCCAAACCTGTAGGAAACAAAAACCCCTCATTAAAAGCAGAGATGAAGCATGGAGGGGGGGAAAAAAAATCAAGACAAATTGCTAATGTTTTTAGCGATGAGCAACTGAAAATCAGAGTTGTAACACTTGACAAGGTATATGGCTCAGGAAATCTCAGTGATGGGTTCCAGGTTTTGCTGTACCTGCTTCATCCAGACTCTCTCACTGCAGCAGTAATATGGGACAATTGTTGTCAATAGTACCTCATTGTCTTAGTTTTCTCACGTCATAAACAATCCTTTTGCTGCATCTTACAGATACCAGAGAACTTAACTGGCTTGTGTGTGACAGCAGAGAAAGTCTGCGTTGAATTATCAACAGAGTTGTTGAACTCTTGGATTTCCTTGCATCCTGTTTGGATAACTGGATGTTAACACTGAATATTACTCAGCATTTTAGGAGCTCTTCGTACATCACATGCAAACATACACAGCACAAAAGGAAAGACAGAGAAGGAAACAAGTAACACCAGAGGGTGGGAAAAAAATAAATCAGTTAACCACTAATGGTGACCAGTAATTTCTTGGAAACGTATCACAACTCAAAAATATTTGCCCTACAATGCATGAACTTTGCCTGAAAAGAAAATAGGAATAGTTCTGAAAACCAAAAATGCATGCAGTGATTACTGAAGTATGTCTGCCTTGGATGATACTTCAGAATGTGGAAAAATATCATTTCAGTCTTTATACTGAGGCTTGTAAGAAACAAGGTGGCATTATGGGGATGTAGCAACAAAGTGCCAAAAAAATCCCAAAACAAAACCAAACAACCAAACCTTCCCCCCCCAAAAAAAAAAAACCAAACCCAAAACCCCCCAAAACCACCTTTGAGCAACTGAATAGTGTACTGGGTGAAGATATCAAGCTTCATCAAAGATATTTCCTTTTGCTAAAGGCATATTTATGCATTGTGCTAAAGTTACGATGGGAAAAATCACACAGGTGACTATACTGACACATGGGTAACCCCAGAAGAATAGTGCACGTGTGTTACCACCCCCCAGCATCAGCCATCTTTCCTGGAACTTCCCTTTGACAATATATTGATGAGTTTTATTAGTATCCAATAGATTCTTGTTTTGTTTTATATTAAGACTGTCGAATGCTGCTAAAGTGACCACTGCAGCCTTCAGCAGAATCCACATGTGCTGTTTTATCACATCACCTAAAAAAAAAAAAAAAAAAATCCCAAAAAAACCCCCCAAAACCTCAAACCAGCCTAAGGGCATTTAAACTCAAGAAATTGGTTGTCTTCTATTGCAAGATCCTCGTAGAAAAAGAACAGGTATTTTAATGTGCATTTAAGAGATGCTGTATGTAAAGTAACACAAAAGATGGCACCACAATTATTGCTCAAGGTAAAAAAATGGTAGGGCTGTCCCAGAGTACTTAGATAACCTTTTTTAGCTTATAAAATTGAGTGGAGATAGGTTGAACAGCTCTCCTAGAGCACTCTTAGCTGAAGTGAAGACCAGAAGAGAAGAGAAGGTATTTAAGGTAAAGGATAATTTTGGCACAAAAACAACAAAAAAATCAGCCAAGAACAGAGAAGGCAATTTCTAAGTCTTACATTCAAGAGTTTGAAGTAGCCCTCCAGAGGAGAGGTGAGCCTGGAAAAGACACCTAACTAATTTTAGAAGGAAAAATACATGATGCTGCTGTCTGAAATAATAGGAGACTGTGACAAGACCCAGAAATTTTTTTCACTTCATACATTTATAGTGCTGCCAACAAAAGCAAAAAGAACACCCAGTGAACAGAGGAAAAATGGGCGAAGTGTCTAGGGTCTTGACTGAATTGAAAGCATATATTGTATATGCTGCTGGGGGGTGCGGGAGGAGGGGAGGGGAATAAAATTCCTCTTAATTGTTCCACCAGGGCAAAGATAAGGAGCTTTCTTTTCCCACTCTCTGAAATGGATTTTGCTCTCTGTGGCCTAAGGCTTTTCTCTCCCTCCACCCTCAATATTATAACAGGAATTTTTAATCTGAAAAAGTCAGATAAATGCAAGGTTACCATAAAGAAAATGTGCTCATAAGTGGAGGTCATTTTTCTGAGCAGAGAAAAGTGAGAGCAAACACAAGAGAAGATCTACTTCAGTGATACTTATTTTTTTTTAATTAATTAGAATATTTATTGGCTCAGTACCAGCCATGACTGGAGTGCTGAATGCTGGTTAGCTACAATAATAGATTGATGAAGATACCCAAATGACACAATCTAGATTCCATGTGTGCAAGTAATTCCATGGGGAGTGGGACTTCATAAGCAGGATATGTGAGTTGGGAAGATGCTTCTATAAAGGTTTAATCTAATGGAGTGGTTTAGTGGTTTGCCTGAAAGCAGATGACAGGAAGCTGACCAATAGACTATTTTTGAGATCTCCATCTGGTTACATTTACCAAAAAGAATTTTTCTTCCTACATTGCTAGAGCTTGTCTTCCTTGTGTTACTTAATCCAGTAGTCAGGTTCCTTTAAATTATAGCTTTCTCAAATGGAGAATACAACTTTGAAATGAGAATACAACTTAGACACGGAGCATAAGCAGTATTTCTTCATATTGCCTCTGCAGAAATCAGGGAAAATACTCTTTTTATGATATCAGATAAAAGTATACTAAAGAATCCAGAAAAATTGCCAGTAAAACAAACGCACAACAAAAGCACACAACTTTGACAACATCCTTCTGTACTGGTTGGTGTTTTCTTTAACGTATCTTATGCAGGCAAGGTTTGCCAGGTGTTTTCTTTGTACAGTTTAAGGCTGAATCTTCTAGACAGGATGTATGTACTTAAAGAAAGTAACTATAAGAAACTATGAAACCAAAGAATCCATTATCATTTAACTAGTATTAATGTCCTCCCTTTTTTTCTCATGTACTGTTCCTCTGATTTCTCCATAATACGTAAACAGATGCAGAGATGACTTCATGTTTTATTCCAGGCCACAAATACCAACATGTCAAATCATTGAGGGCTGAAAATACATCCTTGTGAAACCTCATTAATCGTACACCTCTACTGATACCTGTGTTTTCTGATAAGTTCAACGTTCACTATCATTAGTTTGTATAATTCTAATGTGTGAGAGAAAATGGTTTACAGTGAACACCTGGAATGGGTCTACATGCACTACACCTGCGCTGTTAATTTAGACAGTAAAATTAGTGTCATAAAGCCAGCAGGCTTCTATGAGCTCAAAATTACAAGCTTGCTTATGTTGCCACTGTTGAGTTGCTTGTTTAATCAAGTCTTAGTTGTTCCATTATTTTGTTTAATGACAGCACCAGTCTGGCATTCCTGCTATTACCAGAATTGTCTACTTTCAGTCTTTATAAAATATTGTTGCAACATTTACTCCATATTTCTGGCCTTCAGATTCTGCTACCTTGCTAAAAACTGATACTTTTTAATCCAAATAATTCATACCAAGAAGAAAACTAATTTGGGCTCTTGGTAGAGTACTCACTCTGGTCCTGACGTTCTTTCGCATTTGGATTGTCTCCAAAGAAGAATAAACTACAGAACATGATGTTCTTATGGCAAATAACTCCGTGTAACAGGAAAAGAAAAAGTACTTCCAAGAGCTATATTAAAGGTTATTTTTCAGAGCTCTCCAGCAAATTGAATCATTAAAGTTTATTTTGTGTTAGTTTTGACTCCTTTGTGAAATATTTTTGTGGACATTTAAGCTGCCTGTAAATGACAACATCCTGTATCTATTAGAAGTGCTTCTATGTCAATAACTTTAACCTTACAAAGAACAGAAAATTGCACTGAAGAAGCCAGGAAGCTTTGTATTTAGAATTTCAAAATACTGTTGGGCTTGTTGTTTAATCAGTGGTAGGGAGCAGTGAAACTATGAAGACTGTTATCTTCAGTGGACAACACAGAAGCATGAAAATAATACATTACTGCAGATAATAATATTTCATTAATGACCATAGCTCACTTTAGATGATCAGGATGTATCATTTGGAGATCACAGCTGGAGGTGGGGATTTAAAAATAATCTAGATGTTAAGTAATGTTGAGAAAGGTGACATACTCTGACACAACTGTTCTCTACCAAAGTACTCTTCCTCTCACTATATGTAGTCAATCCATTAAGACTGTATCAGATCAGAAATTTTAATCAAAGATTACTGTAACAGTGTAAGAGTAGAGACAGCATGCTGCAGAAATAAGTCCAAAATAGTTTTAGTTCAGTCAGAAAATTATCTGCATATAAGTTTTTAAAAACTATGTAATAACTGCGGAGCAAATTTAAAAAAAATTATGACGTATTAATTTCATTAAATGTATAATGCATGTTCTACTTCAATGAATTATAGTATTTCAGGTTAAACATACTATGCTGAACACATAGATATAGACAAAGTTTACTATAGGTACCCAGAATTACCAATGAAGAGATGAAAGACAGTTGTTTTGGATACAGATCCTATGGAGAATTAAGTAATGAAATAATGAAACTGGGTCAGCTTGCCTGTATTTAGACATTCCTGCATTCCGCTGTAATGCACAGAACTGAGGATTCAAAGCAAACCCCAAAAACTGGGGATGAGAAGACATTAATAGAAAGCTTAAGGATGGAAATCCAGTGCCCTCACCTTGTAGCCTAAGCATTGGCAAGGCTGCTGCTGACTCAAAGGAAAAAAAAAAAAACAAACAAACAAAAAACCCTCCAAAATTGCCTACATTAGAAGCACAATATTAATTTCCGGTATGGGATTTGCTGTGATAACAATTATCTTCATTAACTTTTCACAATATGAGAAAGCAGTGAGGATACAACCAACCAAACCTTCCCCCACCACACTCCCTTCCTCCCCCTCCAAAAAAACCCAACAAAAAACCAAAACAATCAAACGAACAAACAAAAAAAAAATCAACCCACCAGCTCATGCTGGTCTTTTTCAGAATTTACGTTATGGAAAGATATTTCACGTTCCAAATTCATAATCTCACTGGATTTCAAGACAGTTAGCATTTTTCTTCAAGTTCTGAGTGCTACCTACAATTAATGAGAATGATGTTTCCGTAAGGCACTAACACTCATGATTGAGGGGGGAAAAATAAGAAAAAAGACTAGAAATGAACCAAAGTCGTGGAAAACAGACTGCGAATAAAAACCTTTCCCATCCATTGGAGAGGGTCTTTTGTATGTGGGCATCATCTGACTTCACTTTAAAATGCTGTCATTTAAAAATGTGAACCATAATAATTATGGAAATGTAAAAGCATTTCCTTCTTGGCATCTTTTTCCTCCATTAAAAGGAATAGCAGGCATACCTTGTTATTGAAAGGGTGTTTGCAAATGTTGAATTGCTGACAAAGAATTATCTATTCACCCTTTAAAAATGGCCCCGAAGGATTTAGTTTGGGGTATAAAAACACTTAAAGCAGCAAATGAGCTCGCAAAAACAGATGACAGAAATAGAACAACATTGGCAGCCGTAAGGCGAAGCACTTGTGTTGCAGTTTTCTAGACTGAATCCCTGGGGTTCTTGCAAACAAAAGTAACTGGGTAATCTACTTTCATGATCACTTAATACTTTGCTCCTATTCCTCCTGCTGTGTCCTAGGGTCATATGAACAGGAGGACATGGTCTCATAATTTTGCAGTTTTAAACTCAGGGGAAACAAATAGGATGACTTTGACCTCAGAAATGGCCCCTGAATATCTGCCTATTCATTTAATTTTATTTTGAACCTGAGCATGTTGTGGAAATCATGTGTGACAGCCACCTTTTGGCATAGGTATCTTTCCTGCACCAGTCCATGGAAGGTTACTTGCTGTGAACAAGTTGCACAATGTGCTGCCTTCCCCAGTGGTGCAGTCCAATAGGTCTGAACGGACTGGCAGTAACAGCAGAGGGGAAGGTTGAGCCCATGCGCAGGTGTGCCCCGTGCTAGGTTGCAGCTATCACACATCCAGGGGTTTATTCTTTGCTAAGGGGATATCCTCAATGTAATTAAGACCAATTTGGCCGAGCAAAATTGCATAGGTCGTTGTATAGATACATACAGCAAATTGTACAGCTTGGTCATACGTAGTCAAAACAATTTCAATATATGGGTACATCTTTTGCATAATTTTATTTACATTCTACAAAAAATATTGCAACTATAAAATTACAACTTGATGTAGTCTGAATGATGTCTTTTAAGCAGCTTCTATGATTTTTCTCTCACTGAAACAGAGGGATTGAACAACTGATGAGTTCAATTCAGTCCCATGCTTCATGGTGTAGGGTTTGATCTTGTGCTGTTAACACAACTCCCTTTAGCCATGAGATTACAGGAATCAGCTGCTGCATATAAAACTTTTTATCTTCCACTCAGTAATCTGTATATTTTTAAAGCCCATAAATAAGGAAATGGGGTAGTGGGTGCCCTACCACTGTCGTGGTGAACGGGGCTTGCATTTATACCACAACACTGACATGTTAACTAAAGGAGCAATAATTGCAATAGAGTTTACCACCACTCATGTTTAGCAGCTGGTGCTCAAGGGAGACAGGCTGGCACAAGCACTGTGGTTTTAGAGTGGACAGCAAGAAGGCTTTTGAATCAGGGGAAACAACAGAATTTATTAATGCAAAAATTATGGAAATAGATAAAACTGGGTAATATTTCAGGTAAAAGACTATTTTGGTATACCTCCCACTGGTGGCTTGGTTTGAAAAAAAACCATAAGCCTGAAATTTGTATTCCTTATAGAAAGCAGTACTTTCTAGGAAAAATATACATTTTGAAACTCAATATTAGATGAGTCCTTTTCAGTAATAGAGTATTTGAAGTGAATAACAGGCTGCTGTATCTCAGAGAAATAAGTGTAGGCATTAGTACAGGGTACAGCTCATGTAGGGTCTCATTTCTTTACAAATAAATGAAATACAGGAGGAACAGGAAGGTGTAAGGAGAAAGAAAAAATCCTACAGGAAGAAAACAAATACTGTTTCAGTGGATTCTGTGGTCTTGGATAGCCCACTAAGCTGTCTGTGACTTGCTGGGATGCATTCAGTTCTCCCCTCTGCTGGCTACTTCCACACTGTCACCAATTAGTATTGTGGTCTGGAGCTCAGCAAACTGCTAAGTGTCTTTTGAGCTACTGTTCTGTAACCTTTCCAACACTGACCTTTTCATTATCATTTCACATCACTCTGTGTGTGTGTACGAGAGAAAAATAGTTTTTAATGTCATGCTTATTTCCACTGCCTTTTAGGCTTCTTGTCAAAATACACTGTACGCTAAGTGAGAAATAAAGAACTAATCTTTCAAATATATTCAGAAGAGAACATTTCATTGCCTTTTCGGGATGAGAATAACACCGCATCATGCTCATCACCCCAGAGTGCAGGAACGCTATTGCTAATAGTGGCATATGAGAACGTGATACTCCAGTCGAGAGGCAAATCTTGGTTACTCTGACAGTGTTGCAACAAGCCCCCTTCTCAAGCACAGGTGTCTCAAAATCCTGAGTGCTGTCATGGGAAATTGTTTCTCACAATAGTTGGCATTCTAAGGCATAGCTGCTGGTGGGCTGTATAGTGTTTCATAGAATCACACAATGGTTTGGGTTGGAAGGGACCTTAAAGCCATCTAGTTCCAATCCTCTGCCACGTGCAGGGACACCTTCAACTAGACCCAGGTAGCTTGAAGCCCCATCCAGTCTGGCCTTTCTTAAAATGCATCAGAAAATCTGATAAAGGTTCCTGTGGAATTGGGAAACAGGTGTCAGTAAAACAGCATACTGAACCAAAATGTAATACCAGTTTCTGTTTCTTAGTTCTCAAGAACAAATGCCTTTGACAGAGATCATAAGCTTAAATTGAAAACAACAGCTCCTTCTGTGTGGCTCTGAGAAAGTTGCGTCCATTGGATCCAGATAAATTTGAACTAGTCATTGGTTTCTGGTAGTTTCAGACTGCCGGATGATTTGAATTTGTCCATTCCTGTCACTGTAAAAGACTTGGAGAGGGAAAGACAGCTATTTGTGGAAATCTGAAAGCTATTTGCAGTGTTAATCCTGAACTGTCAAAACCACTTCATTAGTACCTCTAGAATCTTGATAATTTCTCTAAAACGTGGCATAGTGCCTCTAGGGGCATATGCACAAATGTAACCCCTCTTTTTCCATCTACAAAACACGGAAAAAGCCTCTGTGAATGCATTAATCATCAAGATCGAAGCTTTGGAAGAGGATATATGCTAGCAAGTACAAAGAAGACCACAAAACCCTCACAGTAAGAGCTAGTTTTCACACATACAAGTTATAGACATATGACCTTTTTAACCCATATTTTAGCTATGATTTGGATGACCTTTTGGTTTTGTGTTTTGAGTATT
>WYDI02038411.1:0-28086 GCA_009867235.2 Psittacus erithacus | reverse complement strand
CTTGTCATCTGTTCAGCCTGATGCTTTCTCTACTGATAGATGGGGGGGAGGGTGGGCTTACTTTTAGTGTTTTGTTTTAATCTTGGTGATGCTCCCCAAGTAGGGACGTGACATCATTTATAGTGACATCAGTAGTTTTGTGGTGTTCTTGTCTTTAACAAATTCTTTATTGCTAGAGTTTCCCCTTTTCTGGATTTAGCCTATTCCACGGAGCAGAGTCATGGCACAAAATTGCGTGTGGTTTCAGGAAGACTCTGAATTTTATAAATCTAGATGTTTTCTGTGTATTCTTTGGGTTGCCTTTGTCATCACTGAGGGCTATTCTGCATGCACCACTGATTTAGTCCTATTTTGGTAAATGATATGTGCTGTGAATCCTTTAAAGGACAACACTGTTTTAAATGCTTGCAGCACAGGAGAAGTAACAGCAGCAGTATGTTGTTCTCTTAGGAACAATGCAGTTCTCTTACTTCAATAAACTGTAGCCTATTCTCTTATTTTATTTGCTTGAGAAACATCTCAGGAGCTCGTAAACCAGTATGTAAATACTGTTATAATTCAAGCAAATGCTGTAATTTTAGTAAATAAAGAGCATGTTTTGTAATGGAGATTAATGGGCTGTGTGACAATTTCAGTTTGGGGTATAGCGCTGAGTTTGAATAGAAAGGGCAATTTCAGCTTTGGGAGGTTGTCTGATTTTTTCTTTATTTTCTTTTTTTTCCCTCTCTTTCTCTTAGTATTTGTTTTCTAAGCTACAAAACCGTGTGCTGGGGAGAATCTGGAATGGCTCAATTGATCTCAGTGGATTTAATCGGAGAGCGATCCTTGTGAAAAGGAGAAGGGGAAAAAACCCAGCCTTGTTTTAAATTACTATTATCTGTATCACTTATGAAGCTAATTCATGAAGAGAGGATCTGTTCTCTGCTGAAACATTTTGGAGTCTGTTTTCAGTGACACACAGTTGTGAAAACAGGTGTGGAAAATAATAAAAGTAAAACTCAGTAGAATTGAGGGCCTATCTAAATGCACTGGTGAGTCTGGGTGCTGTGTAATTTAAGGGTTGTCTGCAGACTCTCTGTTTCCTTGCTTCTAAAGCCCAGGCTGTTCACAGGAGCTGTCAAAATGGAACAATACACTTGACATAAGGCCTTCCTTTTCTGAACTGCCAGGTCATTGTCACCTCTGCTCTCTGTCCATCCTAGACCACTTAGCTCTAGGCACCTGTACCATCAAAGGCTTGCTGTCATCTTGGTTCTGTGGGGCAGGATGTTGCGGGGGGAGCAGTGGATGTTTCTCAAGTGGGGCTAAATATTTTTTGTCACAAAACACACCTGGACCTGAGCCAGCAAGGGAGATTCTGTAGTGTTCTGAATTCCTGTGGCTTTGGTGGAAGAGGAATTTCCTACAGGTACAGTGGTGGGGAAACTTCAGAATGCGTGGAACCTTCCCCGCTTCCTATGCTGATTTGTGCTCTCTTGTTTTCTCTTCCTCTCCTGTTTTCAAGTGTTTAGTGTTTCACCTATTGCTTTGTAGCCTTGATCATCACTTCTGGAAATGTATTTTACAGAGCTGTTTTAAGTTTTAAGGTTATACACACACACACACACACACATACAGTTTTAAGTTTATATATAGGTTATATGTATGTAGTTTTAAGGTTATATATACACCCAGGTGGCAGACATGTCTCCTCCTTAGCTGCATAGGTTGTTACAGACGCATAGGGCAGGGCCCTGCAGAGCAGAGGCTAAATGCTCTCCCCTCCCTAGATGTATGCTATACAATTCACTTCATAGATGGATTGAACTTCATTTTAAGGGTTTTAGCTTTTTCGGTCCCAGTGTTCTGACAGGAGGCTCTTCCACAGCTTTGCTGTTCTGGTGATTAGAAATTCTCTTCTCACTTTGAACTATGCTCACGATCAGTTAGCTCGCTTCTTCAGTGTTGGTTAAAAAAATCTCCTCGGGCTGAGAATGATGAAGAGGCAGGTATTGTATTTTGTGATAGCTGAACTAACATACTGAGCTCTGTTCTCTGACTCATGGTTTAGCACTTCAGCTATCTACTCTAGATGGTCTGTGCTGATAGAAACCTGAGAATAGCTTGGACTGTATGTCACGAGGAGTTAATTGTCTAATTTCTTCAATGTAAAGGTTGCAAATTATTCTTCATACCCTTATCTGAAGTCTCATCGAGGTGTGTTTCATTCTCGGCAACAACTGAGCTCTTCAGAGACTAAATGTATTAGGGTGTGTACTTTTCTGAAGGAATGGTGGGGCTTATTTTACAGCAGTTTAATGTATAGTTTAGCCTCGCTGCACTGTTCATTTGGAAGGATCCCCAGGTGTGTTAAACACTATTGGGAAGCATTTTGCTTATTACTGAAATCTAGCCAGTTCTTGTGTGGAATCTGACAGCTGTTTAATGGTGCTCAGCCGTGCTAAGCAGATCAGAACAGAAAGTGAAGAATACCATACCTGATTGAAACACTCAGAGGGATTTTAGATACAGATAATATAATTATCTGCATTGGAATTGGGTCAAACAGCTCTATTCCTGTAGAAAATGACTAGATATTTTCAGTGGCGGTGTACGGTAAAGAAATTGGTTTGAAATACCTTCCTGAAAATGATACCCCCAGCAGCGGGATAATCGAAGATCCTGCTGCCTGCCCTGGTGTGATCACCGGTTGCCTATGATCAGTGGTTTTTTCAGGTATTTCTAGATGTATTAATTGTTTGGTCCCATGCTGGTATGTGCAATCTTACAAACCAGGGGAACCACTGGGATGTTGTAGGTCTTGCTTCGTAAAGCAGATTCCTATGGAATTGCTTCTTTAAATAGTGAGTTGCGCTGCTGCACGTGAAATGTGTTCGTGTTTAACAGACCTTTTACGAATGACTGTAGGGGATCTGTTGACCCTAAGCCAGTAGGGACGGGGGCTGGGGGTGCCACAGTGTTTTTTTTCTTTTGAGGATATTGGGAAGTATGGGGAAAACACATCACCCTTTTCCACTTGTCTTCAATTTCACTTCCCATATAATCTAGCAAAACAGAACATAAACAGATTTGTAAAGGATGTAAAGGAACAGAAGTTAAAATTCATGATCAACTGCATGTACATAAATGTTCCAGTAATCATGACCAACTGCAGAGTCTTTCATTTGTAATTTAATCTAATAATTTCCATGCACTTCTAAAGGAACACACTATGAAGCTGGCAACTTCTGAGAAATTGCTGTGCTGTTACAAGCAGCATTTGAGCTGGCATTATAACAGCATGAGAGATAGCGAGATGGAGAACAAAGTTAGCAGTTGAAACTGAGCTGAAAAAAATTGCTAGCAGAATGTGGGAAAGCAGAGCTGGATTATGATGACCTCCCTTGTAGAATCAAATTAAACCTTTTTAAAGGTTTTGTGGATTTTTAGTCTGTAGCCGTATTATGTCTTTACCTCGCATGGGTACATGAGATTAATGAGGCAGGTGTAGTGATCACGGAGTGAAAAGCTGTGAGGCCGCTGTTCTTTTTAAATGTTTCATTTTGTACAGGCTGTGGGATATTTACAGCACTAATTGACAATATGTCTGTGTGTTTGAGTTCTGCAAATGTTCAGATGGATTGAAAGTGTTTTAATACAGAAGCGATGGAAGTGAAAACTCCTGAATGCCAGAAGGAGGTTGAACAGAGCCTCCCCCACCCTTTTTTGTACTGCTTGCCTAACAGTCCTTCGGATGTGCTTGTCCAAAGGGCTGGGCTGTGTGAAGAACGCTGAAGGTATGGCCAAGGAGACTGTAGGTGAAAGAATAAAACATAAATAAAAAACTCAAAAAGCAGAGGTAGACCATTTGGTGCAAATGCTATCAAGTATGCATCCTACAGCAGTGCCAACTCCCCACATAGGAGAGAGGAATTTTTTTCCATAGTTATGTGGAAGTGTATGTCATCCACTTCTGAAATACATATATATATGCAAAACTGCAGGCACCATGGGGAAGACTTAAATAATGTATTAGTTGAGCTTGACTTGACTGTTTTGGCACTGAAGCAAGGTCTGTTAGATACAGTCAGGGATAAAACCAAGGCCAAGGCTTGTGAAATACAGATTATAGGTTTTATTTTCTTCCTTTCATGCAAGTGTGACAATACTTTAAAGCAGGATTTCCCATCAGAGTTTCTCTTCAAAGGTGGAGGTGGGTAAAAATGCCTTTTTATGAACCAGTAGATGACTTTAGCAAAGTCTGTACCAAATGTAAATCAGTTAGAGGGCTGTGCTGCATTACATCTGTTAACTAAGGGCAGAAAGGTAAGGTTTAAACTAGTCCTTAAAAGTAAGTCTTGAAATTTGATAAAGCAAGCTAAAATACAGCTTTTGTTAATACTTTACTTGAAGTCAAAAGCTGTCAGCATAAGGCATTTTCTAAACCCTGTGTATATTAAAAAATAAACCAAAATTAAACCAATCTCAAAGGAAACTAGGGCATATCAAAACCCTCTTCTCTCTCTGCGTCATACTTCATTTGTGTAGTCTTCAGAAGTTTTGTTAGTCATTTGTATTGTCATCATCGCAGTTAGGAAGGGTCCTTTATTGTCTGGTTGTTAGAGAGTCCTTTAAAAAACTCTAATGAAGTGTACTCTGAACTATTAACATCAGATGTTGAGTCGCAGTGTTCCTGAGATAATAAATAAGTCTGTTAGCAAAAGCACAAAAGCAGCTCTTTCCAGGGTTAATGTTTGGAGGAGTAATGGATGAGGAAATATGTACTGGTGGTGTACTTCCAGTGTCTAAGCATTTTTGCCCATCCACCAATGGCCAGATATTCTTTTCACTTTGAGAGGCTTTAAAAACCAAACCATTAAGTCAGTGCTACAGATTTCGTTGCCCTTCAGCACTCCTACCATTTGTAGTGGTTTGTTGTTTTCTGCTAAAATCAGGTGTAATTTCAAAACTGAAGTAATCTGATTTTCACAAACACGAATCTGCAAGAGATCAGGTTAAAGTCAGGCTGATGTTAGTGGCATGGAAGCTACCCTTGGCTGTTAGAGGAGTTCTGCTGTACTGGCAGAAGGCTTGATCCTGTGACAGCTTCTGTGGGTGTTTAATACTAAGTGTTGTGAATGATTCTGTTGATGTCGGTGATACTGCTTCAGTGTGCAAAGCTGGGGTGTCTGTTTAGTAAAGATTAAGGGAGGACTGCTAATAATCAAGACCTGCACTGTGAAAATCGTTAAGAAAAATGTGAAATTCTAATACCAATGAAAATTGCTTTGGAAAAAAATTGAATTTAACCCTTGTTTTCAAGGTGGGGATGGCTGGGTGAGTAGCTGTAATTACTTTGGCAGGTATATTGTTACCCTGCTCTGATATTGCTTGTAGGATCATACTGTGGCTCTGTTGCTGGAGAAGGATTTGTCCTTACTTAAGAACAGCTGTTAGGAGATAAGCAAGAATTTCCTCACGTACAGAACCTGAGTTGCACTTGTCTGTCACTGTACATGGAATGTGTTTGCTAAGATTACTTCACGTTTAATTTTTTTATTGCTGAAATCCTCACTCTGTTCTTACAACAGTCAGAAAGTCTCATCTCTCTCCTGCTGGAGAGAAGGGAGGCAAAGGGGAACAAATTGTAGGGGCTTATGTGCAGAAAAATCTAGAAAGTTGACTGTTGAGGTGACCTGGCTTATTGGTATTTATCTTTGAAGTCTGGCTAGTTGTCAACATGAGTTTATTCTGTCTTAGCTGCTTCTAACTGGGTTTGATCATAAATGAATTCTCTTCATCTTTTTTCTTTGTTTCTTGGAATATTACCAGCAACCTGCTCTAGTGGAAGGTGTCCCTGCCTGTGCAGCGGGTTGGAACTGGATGAGCTTTAAGGTCCCTTCCAACCCAAACCATTCTGTGATTCTATGATTGCACTGTACCTTTTCATTCACTCCTGGCTCTAATTCGTAAGAAGTAGCTTGGTTTTGCCTGTTCTGGGCTTTTTTTAGCCTAATATCCCACTGAAATGACTGTGCAAGATTAGCAGTGTCCCAGAGATGCTCTAGTGTGACAAGCAGTGTAACATCCAAGGCTATGCAAAAGAACAAGGGAAGATTTTATTTAATTTTTTTTTTTAAGGGAAGCAAAATCCTTCCAAAATTTCAGCAATTTATTAAATTTCCTCAGCAGAGCTTGCATCTCCAGAAATGGGCTCAAGGATTTCTGCCACTAAAATCTTTCATTGCAGTCCTCCAAAGAATGCTCCCCATAGAACGTTCACCTTAGACAGGGTGAGGAAAAAAGGCTGTGGATGAAGCGAGGATCAACAGAGCACACCTGAGTTTAGGGGTAGCCACGAACTTCCATTAGGGGCCTGTATTTAGTCCCAGTGTCTTCAAATGGCTGACTGGCATTCCCAAGTCCACCTTCTTGTTGTTTCCAGCCCAGTTTTAAGCCTGTAGAAATGGCTTGCTACAGATCTCTGCAATTGGCAAGTCTCCTCTGAATTTCTTCCACGAATCCTTTCTTTTCTTTTCCATAGCAGAGGTTCAAAGCAGAATGTCTTCAGGGATTTGAGAGCAAATGATCAGAAGTGGTGAGGTGGGGACTCGTGCCAATACACTGAAAATATTTGGTTGCATTGCTTTTCTCTGCACACAGCAGAACGCACACTGGAAGCAAACTCTGCTCTGGAAAGGCAGCAATAGAAAATGTGAAAACAAACCCAGAAAGGAAGTAAATGAAGCCAAAGGGGGAGCAGGGTAGTTTTGGGTAATGAACAGTAAAAGAAACATGTGGCACTTAAGGAAGAAGTGTAATGAAAGGGCACAAAGGAAGGATGACTGATTTGGAGAACAGCCTGGAAAAAAAACCCAACGCATTTGGAAAAGGTCTGGAGTAGTGAGGGAAGCCACGATGTCTATTGAGGGAGGAAAAATACTGCTTCATTGCCTCCGGACAAGTCCTATATTAATAATCTGTGATCTTGTCTTACTATGGAATGTAATAAAATGTATTTAGTGCATGGTGGGGCCTCAGACAGTTGCCTCTCTCAGACTTTCTTCAGCACCCTGTTGTTTCCCACAGGCTCTGACTAAATGCTTTTGCCATAGATGTTGTGCTAATGTGTTATATGAATTATTTGTCTTATCTTAGTGCTGTGAAATTAGAAGCCCTTTCCCACAGTGTGTTAAGCAGATTAAAATGAAAGCCTGTTTTTATGGTCCAGGAATGGTGCAGATGTTTAAAAGAAGAAAATAAAAAGGGGGAGAAAGAAAAAAAGATGTGATCTAACAGTGGGTGCTGTGAGGAGCTTAATGAAGCAAATACATTTTGTCACGTAAATTGTGAGATAAGTTCCCAGCTTCCCTTGTGAAGGTTTATATTTTTTCTCTGGTGCCTTAAATCCAGAGGGAAGAGTTTGGGATTGGTAGTTTCTACAGAGATGATACCTTTTGTTGTTGTCGTTGTCTTTTGAAATGAACTTTGTAGGCAGCAGTGCAGTTCCTCCTTCAAAACCTGGCCAGGGACTCAAGGGCCGTGCTTACTTTCTGGCAGACAGCCCTGGGACAGATTTGAGCTGTTCTGAAAAGCACTAAGCAGCATATTGGAGACTGCCACCAGCTTTGTTTTCAGTAGGAGAAATTGCTTTAACAAGTAGCCAAGTGATGGCTTTGCGCAGGTACACATGAAATTCAGGGTTCATGTTACTCTGCCTTTTGATTTCCTGTCTTATGTATCTGTCCCTCCTACCTCCTGGGTCGAATACATTTTAGTTACAGCAGTATTTTATTTCCATTGACTTACTCTAATCTTACTGTCATAATGTTCCAAGACACTTTATGTGATAACTACTCCTGTACCTGTGTGGTTATTTGTCACATACGTCTACAGCTATAATGAAATTATTGCAGATGTGACATATGCTTAAGATAAAAAGAGTGCCTTACTGTGTTTGAGCAAAGAGCTTAATTAAGACATCACATGTTATTGTAATATGCATTTGAGAGAGGACAGTATTGGTATGAGAGAGCACTGTGCTTTTTCAGGGCTTGTTCCTATTTCTATAGCTTTCTCATTTATTTCTCCTATTTCCCTATGGAGAAATAAGAAACAAGAAATTGTGTATTGCTACATCAGTAATGTTGCCCCTGGGGCCTCTTGAGATCGTGATCAGGGTTGAGAAGTCATGGAAATGTTTATGGACTACACTGTATGGAGTTTTAGGCTGGGATGCATTGAGTTTGAAATAACAAGGACAGAAAAAGGTAGGAGATGAGAGTTGATGTGTTATTTCCCTGTCTGTGGAGGAAGTTATCAGCACGGGGCCATTGAAGTGCCATAGGAGATACTTCAAGGTTTGACTTTTTACTTCCTATAGAAGAAAGGGGTGGGCAGAAGTCTGGCATTTTTCTGGCTGTCAGTGTTGGAGGAGGAGGCAGCAGCTGTGCCTGAAGGCTTTTCCTTTTCATTCTGCAGCATCTGCTCTAGGTGTCCTTTCATAAGACCAACTCTGTGCAGCCACGTGTCCCTGGGGTACCTGTATGTTTTCTCAGCACAGGAAATGAAAAATTCACACTCTGTCACTGAGGCTGCAGTCTAAACTGCTGGTGTGGATGCAGCTATGCCAGCAGAAGGGAGCATTTATCAGTTTATCCCATGATAAGAGGGAAGAGTGCAGTAATGCCAGTGTTTGGGGTTTTTTTGTGGTTAAAAATTGTCCTCTGTCAAGCTGCAGCTTGTCATGCTGGAGATGGTGAGGGCTGGGGAGGAGGGCAATGGCTTTGGTTTTGTCAGGTGTGTTAGCAGAGGCTCTGCTGTGCAGGCAATGATTACCAGTCTGCAGGAGACTGGGGGGATCTCTGGTTAGCCCTTATCAAGGGGCCGTTACACCACTACTGGTCAGTGGAGTTATGTGGATTCATTTATATGAAAGACTTCAGATCCTCCTGCAAAATGTACACCATGGTTCTGTGGTGTTCTACAGAAAGATTGTGCTATGTGTTATATATTAAAATGTTGAGAAACCAGTGGTGGTGCTAGGAGGAAGCAGTATATCTTCTTTTGGTATGAATTTTTACCTGTTGTGAGCAGTTTCTTTGGTGTATCTTGACCAGACCAGCATAGAGGAATTGAGTTTTAATCTTGTGTTGTGTCTGATTACTGCAACCACGTTTAAGTGTAGATGTAAGCAGTTGAAGGCTTTGTGTAATGCTGACATTTCCATGTGACTTTTTTCCAGAAAGGTAAATATTTCTCCATCAGTGGTTCCAGTGTGGTGTTTTCTCTGTAAACACATTGCTTCTGACTTGAGCTTCCTTTTTATATTTTTCCAATGTGTTTCATTTTAAGCAGGTACCTGCAGCTGCTGAATGTTACAGAGAGGAAAAAGCCTACACACATAAGCCAAGAATACAGGGAACAATTAAGCTACCTTAAAATCAAGACATTTTCCATTTTTAGTATTTTTAAGGTAATTTATGTTTAAAACATAATTTAGATTTAAACCATATCATGAAGCTGTTCTGCATTACTTTCACCAGCCTTTTTTAGTGACTGAGCAGTCTACTTCTCTCCTTTTAGAGGCTTCACTTTTATTTGTAATTTGTCTTCTAATTTGCAGTTAGTAGTAACATGGCAATCACTCAGTTTTGCAGAGCCAGCCTAGACTTCTAGCACTGTGGAGACACTGCTGATACAACATAAAAACACATTAGTCAAGGCACTGCCATAATATGTCAGTTCTTCACATTTTCCTTAAGGACAATTTGGAAGAAAATATATTCCTTTCAGTGCACAAATGTGGCTATGAATCTGTTTTCTATCATAGGTGAAATATGCTCATGGCTATTTCAAATGAGAAGGTGTCCATTCCTTCAGGTTTGTTGAAAACCTCAGATGGTGAAACTGGGAGGATGTAGTTGTAGATGTGATGTGTTTTCTTGAACATCACATTTGTTCATCTGGATACAGGTGTCCACAGAGCTACTGTGGTCAAGGGTGGGACAGAATGCCGAAATACTCATACTACATTTTTTTTATACTGCAAGAAATGAATTAATTTCCTTGTTTCGGGTGAGAGTTTTGACTGTGGCCATTGGGTTTTCCAGGAAGAGTACAAAAGCAGCCGATGCTTGAATTCCTTGGTAGCAGTGTTTCACATGGCTTACTCTGCCTGATTGAATCTGTACTTAGAAATTAAAAGGGATAAGTTGGCTTTAAAAACTCCCTTGCTCTAGAATCCTAGAATGATTTTGGTTGGAAGGGACCTTAAAGCTCGTCCAGCTTCAACTCCCTGTCAGGGTGCAGGGACACCTTCTACTAGACCAGGTTGCTCAGAGCACAGGGAAAACCACACCTACTTCTCTTCACACCATCCTTGCCGAGTGCAGCTGTGTGAGGTGCCCACAGTCACTGTGTGATGCGCCTGAAACATTACAGCCGGAAATAGGTATTAGCAAGAGTAAGGGTGGGGGGTGTTGGGAGGGCTGTGGTATGATGACCACATCAAATGCTACTGCAGGTTCTGAGCTCAAGATGCAAGTGTTTGCTCCATGTAAGCTGATGATATCAACCATCTAAGACTGTTTAATGTGAACTGGAGTTTCAGATCCAGGATGTGAAAAGAATTGAAATACAGTTGCTATGTAAGTTTAAGTTGCTAAAATGCTGTTTTATTACAGAGAAGGATTAAGGGCAGGTTTTATCCAAAGGCACTTTCAGGAACTGGAGAAATCCAAGGTATTGTTAGTCATCCTTCTAGCTTTTTATTAATAGTATCTTGCTGAGGCAGGTAGTTGTTAAAGTTGGTAAGGGAAGCTGGTTGGTAGTTAACATCTGAAGTTGTATTAAAGTGAATCTCTGGCAAAGGGGTAGATACGGTCACTGCCATGGGCTTTAGCCAGAGAAACAAGCTTGAGCATCTGCGGTTTGGTTCCTGTGTTCAGGGAGCACTGGAGAAACTCGTGTTTGACAGACTTCAGAGTAAAAGGGAGTTTGACTGTAACCAGTGAAAGTATTTTGACAAAAGAGGTAACTAGTAAAATTCAGAAACATGTTAGCATAGGGAAGAGGGGACACATACAGAGAAATCTGGCAAATAGGGTATCAGCACACTTGGAATGGTGTATTCTGGGTACAACAACATCTGTACATGTTTGGTGAGAAGGGAGAAAGTATCCTCTATCAAAATAAGAGGGGCAGATCGCCTTGTAGTGATTGCTACAGATGGATTCTCTGTTCTGGGAGAACCAAGCTGCAAGTCTTAGAACTTGTAAAAATATTAAACCAAAACCGTACCGGTTTCTGCTGCCCAATTCCTGGTTCTGACCTGAGCTTCAATAAACAAGTCTGGAATTGGGACCATGTCAGCTGTCTGCCTTGAGAGGACAGGAGCTTGTATACCCTTCAGAAGCTGGGGAAGAGTTGGAATCTCAGCCATCATTAGGCTATGGACTTCCCTCATATCAAAACCCAAAGCAGTAATTAAGGTGAATGGATATTGCCCTGGGCCTGGAGCACCATGTGTTTCAAACACAGATCAAATTCAGCAGTAGGTTTGAAATAGAGCTTTTCTTCTAGAAAGCAGCCCAAACAACAACAAAAGACCTCCCATTGAGGTGTCACTCCAATCCTGTAGTGACTCTTAATTCCCATCACTGTTATGTCAATTGATTTTCAGCTACTTGATTCATCTTGATTTTTGTCAGCTCTATTGAAGAACCTTTTTATATTCAGTTATTAAAAAAAAAATGGTTTAGGCTTCCTTTAACTCTAATTTTTGCATCTTTCCTGAAATAACCAATGTCCTGAATTAAAATTCTGAGTTTAGAAATATCTCTTGAAATTCTATTTCCTTACCTCCTCCATATAAACATGTTGTCGTTTTGAAATAGATTGTACTGCTTCCCAAGAGACTAAGCAAGCTTCTGCTCTTCTTTCTGTTTGAATCTTGCTAATGCAAGTGTTACCAAGATATTATGTGTTAAATCTGCAGTGAAACAGCATTGATTTCTTTGATTCTTTTCTGTGTGGTGGAAGAAAGCAGAAAAGGTTTTACTCTTAGCATTTATCACACCCAAGTGGGCATGGGAGTCATTTTGCTAGCATAAGAATTACTTCTAAAAATACTCTTATATTTATTCAAAGCAGCAGCTTGTTTAAGCTTTCATTTCCAAGCTAAGCAGGTTTTGAAAGAGCTCTCTTCCCAACACGAAGATGGTGGGAACTGCTGGATGTTAGAATTTAAGTGAAATATTTATATTCCTAGAGGAAAGGTGCATTTTCAGGAAAGATGAACATCTGCTGAATTGATAGTGATGCATGGACTGTGTTTGCATTCAGTGAACAGTTGTGAAAATTCATCATCCCTTACGGGAACTCGGACATACTTTAATATAAGCTTTTTTATAAGTGGGATCAGTAAGATTTTCTAAGTCTTAGATTGAGTGCCAGTTAGGAGGATGGAGGTGCCAAGCTAGAATTATGGTGTAACTAAACAGCTAGTCAAACATCCTGAATGGAAGGGTTTCATTCCAAGCATTTAACAAGAAGCTTTATCAAGCAATTCTAAAACAGTAAAGGAAGAGTTTGGCTAACAGCAAGTGCAGGGGATGTGGTGTGCCATTCACAGAGAGCACCTGATTTATTAATTGACAAAATGCTCAAGAATTGCAAACCTGACGCACTGAAGCACTGCTGCTGGGAAAGGGTCTGAGCAAGTGTGGATGTTTTTTTGTTATGGTAAGGTAAGTACTGACCATCAAACCAATAAAAGTATTGTTCCAGTAGATGATTATTTTACTGACTTGGTGCTTTGTGTGTTGAAAGTGTAATGGAATTGAGGTCTCCCTCCACTGAAAATTAATAAGCTGTGATTCATTTGTGCCTCGTGTTGGAGTAACTTTGTTTTACTATTTTACTTTTTCTCTTCTTTGCTGCTTGTGCTCCAGCCTTCTCAGTCTCTCGCCTGTAGCTATTTCTCACTTATTTATTCCTTATATATCTTATACCTCATTTATAGCCAAGTGTTTTTCATGGTGAGTAAACTTTGTGGTAGCTTAATGAAATTTAGCTTTGCTCATCGCTGTCCTAACAACCTTCCTTCTGGCTAGACAAAATTAAGCTAGAGTCTCTTTGAAGACGTTTTTGCGTACAGATTTGACAAGTAACTTTAGCTGATTGCTGAAAACAAGCTGAGATTAGGGGCTGGCAGTAGTCACTACTAATTCCAAATGTTAAAGAGGCAGAATCTAGTGTTTGCTGGGAAGAGAGCCCTGTTAAAACCAGTACTTAGGTGAAGGATGCTGCTAGCTCTGCTGTGCTTTAACAGGTACCATGAGCACATGCAGATGTTTAAATGATTCTCAGAATGTTTCCTTTTAAATCAATGTATTCAGTTTGTGAAAAGTAAAAATAGCGCCAGGTTTTTTGTTTGGTTTCAACTTGGTGATGCTGGATATGTGATCAGTATCGTGTGGTATGAAATAGTCATGCAATGCAAATAACAGTCTTGCCAGACAAGCAGAATAAAGTCTGTGGGCTCATAGAGGCAGTAAGAAGAATATTCCTCAAGTTAGTTGCTGGAAGAACAGTGTTGCTGCTATTGTCATTGGTAATACTACACAATAAAAACTGTGGCATTGTGATGTACATAAAAGGACTTTTTGGAGGGGGAATATTTTGGCTGTTATTCATTCACTTACTTTAAATGATATGGTAATATCTATAACTTTAAAAAGGAAAAAAAAATTAAATGTAGGCTTTGTTTCTTCCCCAGAGAGGCTAATGTGGATGGAATTCTGAGGAACTTGGGCCTTCTATGGCAGATAAGGCAGGCAGTTTCTAACCTAATGTAATACAGAGTTAGTCTCTCCAAGAGTGATTAGTGCTCTTCAGTTGAGATTTAATGAGTAAGAGAAGGGTATGTTCTGATACTTATGTCAGATTTCCCCTGGATCCTTGTGTGTAGGTTGTGTGTGCTAGTGACGCTAAAGGGTTGTGGCAGAAATGTAGAATAATCCCAGTGGTATCCTGAGTAGATCTTGTCTCTGGAAGCATAAATCCTGAAGAGCAAGTGGAAGGTGCTGCTTGGAAAGGAGTGTGAAAACACCATTTGTGTGTTAAGTCATGAATGGCCAAATTAAGCAAATGCATAATACTGACTGGGAAAGAGCAAAAGATGTGAGAAACCCCATTCTGAGAGGCTTCTGATGCCTGGAAACCAGATGAGTGAGTAATGTACTCTGCAGATTTTGAAATGGCTTCAAGTATTTAATATTGATAATAATTACCTTAAGCCATGTTGGGATAATATTGTATGCTGACTCTCAACTGCATTATTTTGTTGCAAGTCCCACAATACAAAGTGCTGTGGTTGAAGATCTTTACCTTGTCTGCTCCCAAAGTCTAACTTTACAGCTGTTCTGATCCTCACTCATTCTGTAAGGCCATGAAGCTGCAGCCAATTTCCTTGCAAGCAGGCAAGTAAGGTCTGTGTTATCTGGTTTCCCTTTCTTAGTTGTCTGAAAAGCATTAGAAGGGAAGAGGCAGGTCTCCAAGGTTGATAAGAAGTGTTATTGTGTTTCACTTTCCACAGTGATAGCTGCCATAGGGTGTTCTAAAACTACTGGTCTTCAGGTATGCAATATTGATACATCCTACTTGTCCAAATTACAGAATATAGAGTAGTCACCTTGTAGGATTCGCCTAACAATATGCAGATGTTTCACACTCAATATGTATATCTAAGTTCTTCAAAACGTCCGTTATTGTTTAATATAAAGAAGCGGGCATTTTTAGGGGATAATATAGGATGGTAACTCTTTTGAACAGTGACATTCAAATTAAGTTGGAATTGCTCTGAGTGTACCTGTTTCTCTCCTTCAAACCATAAATATTCCGCACAGCAAGCCCAGGGTGTTTAGAGTACAGCAAATTCACATATCAACACCATGGGTGCTTAAAGCTAGGAGTAAGAAAGGGATCCATCTCGCCAGCATGGCTTACAGGTAAGAAAGGTGGCTAAGTTTACTTAGGGTGTACTTCCCACACTTGCAACTTCGAGGAAAAAGATAAATAGAGACTAAAGGATCCCTCTTTGCTTTTTCCTTCTAGCCAAGATTTAAAAAATTAATTGTTATGAGGTTGAGTATTGGATCTTTGTGTATTTGAACGGCATAATTCTGAAACTGCTGAGCATGGCTCTCAACCCAGCCAAGCTGAACAGGATTTTACTGAGATGCAGCCCTATGTACTTGTTAATACAGGAAAAGTCCCTCCTTTCTTTTGACTATTGCGTTCTTTATAGCCTTAATGCGGCAATCACAGAAGTCCAACTCGTAATTCATTATGAAGAAAAAAATAATAGTCAAAACTATGTTGAGAGTAGGTGGCCCACTGCATTTAGTCTGTTCAGGTCAAACACAATTGTTGTTTTAAACTGAGACCTTTCCAAATTCCTTTTATTCAAGCACTATGTAATATTCTTCATCTTCAAGTAATTTACGTCTGCCACCGACTGGGAAATATTTCATGTTGAATGCAGTGGAAATACACTTCCAGCTCTGTGTATGCAATATCATTTAAATTTTTATGGCTGACTCTAGGGCCTAAATATGCTTTCATGTGCACTTATAAAAAGCTGCTATCAGAATCTACATAACGCGTAACTGAGGGTAGTATTTGGCCCTTTGTACCACTATATTGGTTTTAAAAACCCACACAAACCACCAAACACAAACCAAAAAGCCCCAAAATGAAACCCAGGAGCCCTCATGAAATTCTCATAATACGTATGTGACTTTACTAGCTGAAAATCTTTATTTAATTACAGTAATTTAAAATACCAGCTTTCATTTACACAGATCTCCCCCAGACGTCCTTATTTTAGCTGCTTCTTTCTGACTCTCCGAAGAATCAATGATTTTACTTCAGAAACATTCATGGATCAATAGACTTTGAAGATTAGCAGGTCATGGCCAGGTACAAAATGCATGTTGTAAAACCCAGGCTCTTCTATTTGCTTGAATCCTTCCTCAAAAAAATGAGAGGGTAGCTTTGAACAACAGACGTCTTCGAATAAATTAATTCCTTGGGTATTTCAAAGCGTTGAGAATATATGGAAGAAACTACAAATGTGGAATTAATTTCCAGTGACTTGAGAATTCAGCTAGCTGACAAATAGTTTTCTTAGATAAGCCACAATGCTGAGGATGAAAGTAAGACAGTGAAAAAGGCTGGGAAAGAGTGCTGTGCATTGATTTACATTTTGGGTTTTCTTGCCTTCCCACCTTACATTGTAAATAGAGTTGCACAGAAGTAGCTGCCTTACTACTTTGCCTTTTCAGCCACATTTTCCTGAATTAAGGGTTTTGTTTTCTGTGCGTGACTGGACACTAACAGCTCTAACCAGAATGAGGATAAATTGAGCTAATTTGCATCTGCTAAGAGTGCTAAATTATTTTTTAACCCTCCAGCACTCAGTTACAGCCCCTGAAATAGTCTGTCCAGACTTCATAGAGAAGCTTCACCAGATCCAAGTAGCTCTGAAGATCTCTATAATTGTGTTCCAGTGCTTTGTTGCTTTACCTGCTTGTACATCAACTCGATGAGGTTTAAAAAGGGTGGAAAGTTTGAAGTGGCAGACTACTTAATAGTACGATCACAGCTAGAATTGCAAGTTGTGTTTGTTTCTTGTCAATAAACTGATCATAGGATGTTTGCATTCCTTTTCCTTTCTTACTCTTACCCTCAAGGTTGTCATCTTCATATTCCCTTTCATTCTCATTCTTTCATGGGAATTTAAATTTTAGCTATGTTTCCCCTCCCACCAGTATTTTGTAATCCATCAGTTTGGGTCATGCTTGACAGAAGGACAGATGTTTCAGAGATAATGACATATCCGCAAGTTTTCTGAGAACAGGCATACAGAAGAGGCTTAATTGCATGCAATTAAAGGAAAGTACTTATTATTAGACACTAGAGAATCCATAGAGAGGAGTGAATTTAAAAATGATTCCTCTGCAGAAAAAAATGCCAGTGGAATTTGTATTTGATAATGAGCATCGGACCCCCCTGTGAAATCTGGTTTTAATAGTGGCAGCTCCTCACTCCGTGTGCATTATGGCTGTATTTATGATGGAGGCTCAGTAGCGCTGGTACGTTAGAGGTAAATCTGGTTCTTCCTCCACTGGCTTACTAACGTGATGTAGTTAATTCTTTTACTACAGCAGCTAGAAAGGCCTTGTGGACCAGCAACAGCCATGAGTTTTGTGTATATGCTCCAATTAGTAAATTACCTCATCAGGCCTGACCCGCAGTACCGTGGGAAGGGAAAGAAAATCTTCCCCAGGACAATATTACCTGCTTTCTCCTCTTCTGGGATATTGCTGCTTTTTATTTATATGCTGTGGTACTGCATGGAAACCTGTATTTGGATCAGCATATCCATAGACATGGATATTTTGGGGGCTTGCTGTATGGATTTAATCTGTTGCGAAAATGTTTTTGTTCTCTTGCATTGTTATCAAAGATATTTTGTGCACTTTGCCTCATGCCTGTCTTTAGGGAAAAGAGATTTATCTCTGTAGTTGCAAGGTGCACATTGAATTTTTAGCGCCATTGACAGTTTAATTCAGGAATGATCTAATTAGGGATCCAGAGAACTGGATTCAACATATCCTTAAGTATTGGCTGTCCTGAGAGATGCTCTGGCAGATGGTTAGTTCAAAGTGAGTTTACCTTGGGCTCAGTTTCTTTAGACTGACAGCTTTTTTTACTCAATTAAATGAGACAACTGTCAAAAGAACAGACTCTTGAGTTGATGCAAATAACTCTGCTGCACAGATAAAGCTTAAATGTGTTCCTTGAGTCAGCTGAAACTGTCAGGTGCTCTGAGTAACTAGTTCAGCCAGCCAGAAAGGCACACTGGCAAGCAAAAGAAAAGGTTGGGAGGTGCCTAAAAATAAAATAACTCCCAGGTTTTTGTTATCTTTCTTCATTGATTTTACTTTATGTCACATATCAGGATGGCATGTTGGGAACTGCTCTTTGTTTTTGCTCTTGTATTTCATTTAAGGAATTCTCTTTATGTTTTAATTATCCTCAGAAGTTTATTTGTTGTTAATGTGCCCAAAGTCCTTGGGCTATGAAAGCATGAAAATAATGAGCTATTATGATGGAGCTGTCAGGCAGTCCCCAAACTAACTGTCCTTTGCTCTGAGATTTCAGCTGTTTGCAAATAAATTAATGTGTTTTTCCTGGAAATACAGAAATCCGTATGTGATGCTTATATTGAAATCTAGAGCATGCTATTCCCCCTTTCTTGCCCCTCAAGAAGAAGTGAAGTAGGTCTTCCTAGTGCAGATCTCACTGAGCAGGCGAGACGTGGCCTTTCGGTGCTCTCTGTTTAGTCCCTGCAGCTTTGATTTCCTCATGAATTACTAGGTTTCATGAACTTTGTGGCGTAATGAGGAGGCCCTGCTGATGTTACACTGCTGTTTGGATGGTGTCTTATCTGCACCAGGCTTTGCCCAAGGTAAATTGGAGGTGAAACTGGTGAAAGCAGACAAAGTATTCTTGTGGGTGAAGCAGAAGCCACTTGTCTGCTGTTAAGCTGAAAATTAGCTGTGGGCATCTTAAAAACCTGGATGTAACTGTGGAGTAAGAACAGCAGACACCCAAGGAAAGAAGCCCAAACCTGGGCTGCCTGTGGAGAAGGCTGTGATATATGGGCATCTGCTGGTGTACTTTGAAATGCAGAGTGCTTGAATTAAAGCTTAAGCCTTTAATATGTCTCCTTGCACTAGAACTTTCCCTATTCAAGAAGAGGAGTGGGGCAGGGCAGGGCTTTTTCATCTCATGAAAAAGCAGATCAACTGCTCTGATCAAATCACACAGCTTTTATAATACTTTTTGTAAGCCCTCAGACATGGGCATGACTCATGGAAGACTCAATCTTTCCATAGTCTGAGGTGATCAGAGATGGTAACAAACCTTTATGATTTTACTTTTTTACCAAGTGAGTATAAAGTCCCTTGTAAGAACCAGGTCTGACTCTTAAGTATCTAATACAAAGACAAGGGCCTTTTAGTTTATTCCTATGATCATGTCCAAGAAGTGTTTTATCAGTACATTGGTAAGCTTTGACTGGTAACTTCCATCTGTTGACTGATTGAATGCTTTAATTTTCATGCCTTCCATGTCTGGGAAACATGAAGTTTTTAAGTCCTGCCTATGAAACTTCTATGCTATTACTTAAATGAGAACCTAGGAATCAGAAAGTCAATGCTCTACTTTGTGCACCTCCTCCGTGCCAGCTTTGTTGCCAGCTGCCTGAGCAACTGCTTCCAATTGTCCCTCCTATAATTATAGATTACCCTGTTTGTCCTGCTGTCATCAGAATGTAAGTCATAGAGGAGTGTACGATACCAAGCTTACATAAAATAAATGTAACCAGTTCAGCACTAAGGAGTTATATATTTAAAATTCCTTCCTCCCTCATTAGGATGGGCATTTTTCAGGACTTGTGTTATTTACTTGGCATTTCATCTTGATCCAGAAAGGAGCATTGTGGTCTCAAGTGAAAAAGCCCAGGCCAGTGAGTGGTGTAGGGGTTTTACATTTAAAAAACATATATATGTCACTTGATACATTTTCATGAACTTACTTAAAAGCCTCTTTAAACTAGGAGCATTAAGCTCTAATTTCAGTCTCAATGAAAATGCTGACTATAATGGAAGTTAAAGAGAAGTGATGAGAACATCAAAGGCCTTGTTATGTCTGTTAGGAAACAAGATACAGAACTGTCTACAAGCCTAGAGGGAAAAAGGGATGATGAAGCCGGGAGTAATGGGAAAGCTGGGTGTGGCTTGTGGGCTGTAATCAACAGGCTCTGAAGGTAGGAGGAGTGTCTGGGTTGATAACATCGCGTAGGTGGGCAGGGTTTCTGATGCCAAGCTTGTACACAAAGGCTAACAGCTAGCTACTATCACTTAGGGGGTTTTCTGGTTGAAAGATCACTTTTTACTGCACTTGTTAATGGGAAAATTGATGCTTAATACTACAACTGGAGGATAAGTATGTAAAAGCCAGTGCATATGTCTGGCACAGCTACTTTAAAGTAATGTTGTACAGCAGTGGTTCTGATTTAATAAAGGTATGTAATTCTTCTAGCAGATCTTGGTGGGACTGATTCACGTGCATCCTCATGTGAACGTAATTTATGGATTGAAGAAATTGAAGATTACTTAGTCAAACCTAATTGTGAGCTCTTTATTCTGTCAATGAAGATTTACTTTTTCTTTGTAAATCTGTATTTTTGAAGGTGAGGGGAGCAGTGAAAGTGAAGATAAAGAAAGCATTATGGCATTCATTGTCAGTCTTGACCGCTGAATTTAGTTAGTCCTCTGCAATACTGGATAGCCAGGTCTGTGTCAGGCAAGCTTTGAACCTGTAGGATTGGTTTGGCCAAAGCTCCGCCATCTACTAACTGCTGAAGAGTACTTTGGCTGGCTGCTTTTATCTCTAGGGAAGAAATCTATGGATCTCATCAGTCCGATTATTATGTGAGCTTACTGCATTTTCTTTATAGAAGTTATGCCTTTGGGCAATCGATGGGGCTTTTCCTTAAAAAGAAGGAAAAACTGACATTTGCTGTCCAGTGTGTAAGCAGCGGATCTACTGGTGTGGAAGGGGTCGAACTGGGCCAGCCATGCGCTGTAGGTTGTCTGGGCACATTCAGCTGGATCCCTTTGGATGCTGGGCTGTCCAGCAGTGCAGGCAGAGCTGCTTTCTTGGCTGGCCTGCAGAATGTCTCGAAATCCCTGGGTTTGTAAATCCTGCTTTTCGGCCCCAACAAGGGTTGCAGTTGGAAGAAAGTGAACACATCTTTCACAACCCAAGTGGTACATGTCGAAGTGCATCACTGCATATGAGCATATGCTTTTTTGTTGAATTTCATAGCACTACTGATTTTCCTTCACCATTCTCCCTTCTTTGTTCACTTCTCATCCTGTTGCAATCTGTTGCACTTTGTTTATGAGCAGAATTATTTTGATGAGTTTCAAGAGACATACTAATGTGCTTGTCATTTAAATATATGAAAACATCTGTGGATGCCACTTCAGTACATGCTTTCATCATGTCACAATCAGATTTTTAGCTCATGGGGTTTCAGCATATTTTCTTTAAATGTTTTTCCTTTGGAACAGAATAATTTGCAAAAAGCTTTGGCACATTCTGCCCCTAACCTGTGAACTGCCGGATAAATTGTCATCAGGAGGTAATCCAGTGGAAGTCAAATGATATGATCTCTTTTGCCTCTGCAATGTCCTCATACATTTAAGATTGAAAACAAGTTTCTATTTAGAAAAGCAAAGGCAGTTCTAGCAGGGGCAGAAGTTGGTTTTTACCATCAAGTAAGCGCAGGCATTTCACAGCAAAACCTGAAGGCATTTCCTAGCCAGAAGCCAGAGTAACCTCCGGGCTCTTTGTGTGGTCAGGAGGGGTACAGCTATGCTTGTGGAACAGGGGTGGATTTGTGCTGGTAGAAGCATCTCTTCACCTGAACGAAGCTCTTGAGCTGTGTGAAATGCAAAAAACAACCCAACACAAGAGGCAGCTCTGTGGTATTTCACATTTATTAGAATGGTGTATATAAAGACCCTAAAATGAGACTCTAATCAGGCTCAAGGAGGCTTTTCTAGAAGCATTTCAGTTCTTAGCTATTCATATATTTATTGCTGCTAGGTTTTGTGTTTGTTTTCAGATGGTAGTTGTTTGAGCTATAGTCTTACCTGACACAGTTCCAATGTCAGTACTTACCACTTTCAGCTAAAGGGAACTCAGTGACTTGGCTGTTGATAAATGATAAAAGCAGGAAAATAGATTCACAGATTAACTAGTCATAGGGAAGCACTAATTACAAGTGCTAAAACAGTTTCATAACAGTGCTAATAATACCCTCTCTTCTCATTATAAGGCTCCCTGTTATGATTTCATCAGTGTAGAAGCACGTGCACTTTGGCTCCTTGCTGCATTAAACCCTGGAACTGTGTGTGTTGCCAGTGCCTGCTCCCTAAATGCATGTGGAGGAGAAGGGAGCCGGCTTTGACACTGAGCAAAGCTGTGCTCTCCTCGGGATCTGTTGTTCTTGAGTCCAGTGTTACCACCAGGTTTCTGGGGCTCTGATGATGGAATGACCCATTTCATTATTTCTGTGTGGGAAGGAAACCAAAAGGGGCCCTGTGTCTTTAAATTTCTGTGATTTCACACGGTCTGCCTGGCGATAGACCTCTGTCCTAAACCTGCAGAGTTAAATTTACCCAGAATGACAACTGTATACTCAGGATTTAGTTACATAACAGCAGTTGCTGCGTTTCGCATTGCACTAATCCAAACACAGTGATAAAGCAGGCCATGAAAGAGCTGCCTGGTTTTGGTACGATACATAGGCAGGAGGATAAGGAGCTTTTTCATTTTCCTTTCTACATGGCTGAAGATATTCCGAGTTGGGTGTTTGGTCACCTGATGGCTTACTTAGTGATTTAACTGATGTGTTGGCAGATAATACTGTTTGTTGCACAACTTTCTAAGTTATGTAGATGGGCAGGAAGATGGTTGTGTTTAAGTAACATGCACTCATCACTGTACAGGTTTAGCTAACAGTATTAAGGCTGGCATGTTGTAAGTACTATGGTGATTAAACGCTGCTCGGCTTTCATGTACTGTTCTGAAACTGCTCCTACCCCAGTTCCCCAGCAGCTCTTTCCAGCAGTACTCCAAGGAGAATCCTTGTGCTAGTGCAAAGCAATTACCTCTGCATGCTCACTAATCCACCGTGGTCAGATCATCTGTCACGTATCATATTGTGCATGTGTTCTGGCTCAGCTTTTGAGTGCTGCTAAGAGCATGCCCAAACACACTTCTGATTTCTCTTTCTGAGAGAAAGCATTCAGTTCCCCATGGGAGTGTTTGCAGAGCTTTGTTAAATAATAAAGACATTTCTCCAACTTCTTATGTGTTTAATCAAAAGATGAGCTCTCCCAGGAGGTGAGGAAGGCAGAGGATGTTGAAGATTTGGATTCTTCCAGGGGCTTTAGTTGGGAGACAGCTTGTCTCGGGCTGTGTACTTCCTTGAAACCCCCTTGACATCATTGCTGAGGCCTTGTGCTTCTCCCTCATCCTTGTCTTCTTTTTGAGATCTCTGAAGGAGTAATGGCCTTAGTGTATTCTGTGATAGCATCCTGCTTGCCACTCGGTAACTCAAAATGCATCCCCTCCGTGCCACACAAGGAGCCCAAATGTTGGGTGTTTGTACCCTGGGTGCTCCCTGGAGGGGCTGTATCTTTTTGCTGGCAAAAAGCCTGTGATCTGCAGTGGAGCCTGGCAAAGGGCCATTAAAATCTCTCATGCTCCACTGCACCACACACTGTTGAGCTAACTTCCTAAGGGAAGCTGCAGTATGCAAGAAAGACCTGGGCACAGATAGTGGTGAGTGGGCCTCAGGCAGAATTGCAGCAATAGCTCCAGAGGGTATTACTGCCATGAAATGATGCTGAGATTGTTAAGGATTTGGTTTTGGATGCTGAGGAGAAGCCTTAGGAGTCTATTAAAGAACCAAGTTGTTGAAAGAATGCAGGTTACCATAAGCCTGGCAGGGTGTTGCCAGTGGAGAAGGCTGATGAGTTAGTGTTCAGGCTCTTCAGACTCACTTGCAGTACATTCAGAAGCCTTGTTGACTGTCACCAATGGTCAGAGATAGCTATTACAGAAAAAAAAGGTATTTTCAGAGCAGCATCTCACTATTGGTAAATAAAATTTACATATGTTATCTTAGCCATATTATTTATTTGGGTTTTCTTAACTGTAGTCTTCCTACAAATTGTTATGCTCAGAACTGTTAAGATTAGTTGAATAGCTATTCAGGGGCTTGGTGAGAGTGCACCAAAATTATTTGCATGGATACATTACCTTTGATCTCTCACATACCCATCTCGCAATTTAGAGCTTTTACTGCTTGGTCAAGAATCCAGCAAGAAGTAAGAATAATTTGCTTAAGCCAAATCAGAGCTACAGTCTGTGGTATAAGAAATCTGTGCTTTAATAGGTGTTCAAGAGCAAAATGGTTTCTTTCTGCCTCAAGCAGGGCTTACGGGAGCTAATAAGGAGTCATAGTTAGATGATATTTGAGTGTTCAGCTTGCTCTTTTGCTAGAGAAGCATCAGAAAACCCCAAGCATAATGGATGAAAATTTTTGTGCTCTTTTTCATTTTGGACAGACAGAGCTCCATTTGTGAGCGTTCCCTGATATTTGTCATTCATTTGAGAGCTAATGGGCTTATTTTCTCTTTCCAGTGAACACATGTACTGTTCATGCCAATTAGAATGAAGAGATATACAACACGGTTTATTATTTTTTTTTCCTTCCTATTCAGCTCTCCTGTGTTTTATAATCTGTGTTCCATTTCTTGGGCATGGAATGACTTGAGAGCATGATGGTGAAAAACAACAGCAAGGGCAAACATGATTCCTGTCTCTTTTGAGCATATGAGAAAAATCTCTTTGGTTGTGGAAATTAATTGTGTTTCCCAGCTTCAATGCTGTATAGTTAATTCCAAGCTCTTAAACAGATGTGGATGTGCTAAGGCAAATCACTTTCTTTTAAAAATTAAATCAGCGATAGTACAGTCATGGGTTTGGAGTCCAAAATTGAGTGTTAGTGGACAAGGGGAGGGGCCCTGCTCTTGGCCTCTGAGCACTATTTTCTGATGCATTTTGTGGCTGTCCCTTATACGTCACCAGCTCCAATCTGTAACTTACTCTTTTGAGTACCACTGCCAGATAGTTTAAGTACTTGGTGGAGATGTGTGAAGTGGGTATGGTCAGCGTCTTTGATAGCTGCTTATCTTTGGCTTTTTTAAATCTCTTCCTTCCCCTTAAAACTTTGTGTGCCTGAAATTCTGCTTTGAGAGTAGTGTCCTGAAGTTGCTGTGGGTGAGCAAAGCAGTGAAAGGCCTTCAGGCTTTTTGCTGCTAATAGTGACTTTTTTTCTTTAAGGAAGGTAACTGTTTTCCCCTCCTCCTTAGGAAAAGCCACAACGTGAAGCTGCTTGTCTTTCTGCTGCAACAACGTTCATGAGAGATTCCATTACAAGCTCTGTTACTGGTGTTCTGAAGTTTTCCTGGAATTTCATGGGTGTCTGAATGCAAATGTTCTCTCCCCCCCACCACGTACCCCCTTTTTTTTCCCCGTTTGAAGGTTAGTTTTCTTTAGGGTATCGCCTCATTCCTGCCAATCTGATAAAGCTGACTTAATTAAAAATATTACCATTAGATCATACAGTTCTCTTTATTAGTTTAGTCCATGGGGCTCCTTTTCCACTGGGAAATTATTTACTTCAGAACTTGTGAGAGTAGCCTCGGCTGGCTTTGTTTAATGCAGCTGCTTGAAAGCTTTCCATCAGATTAATGTTTTTCCAGGTCTTTTATTGTATGTACACTGTTACTCAGAGATAATTCTGATTTCTCTGATCTGTGGCATTTGCTACAGAGCAGTGCTCTGATTGGAGGGGTTTACAATGGAGCAGACACAATGGTTTGGATGGTTGGTCCCTTTTTCTTCCACATCCCCCTGGCCTTTTTTTTTTCCCT
Source organism: Psittacus erithacus (assembly GCA_009867235.2). Classification (NCBI taxonomy): domain Eukaryota; kingdom Metazoa; phylum Chordata; class Aves; order Psittaciformes; family Psittacidae; genus Psittacus; species Psittacus erithacus. The sequence goes on along the minus strand of WYDI02038411.1, from coordinate 2,455 downwards.
TCCACGTTGCCTTTTGCTGTATGGACCATTGGAATTGTTTATTTTCTACTCCAAGGATTTTTTTGGCTTTCCTTGGCAGGGGAAGGGGAGAACTGCTAGAGAAATTATGTGACTATCCTCTATTTCTCACTAGCAGTTTTAAGCAATAACATGGCAGCTTGTTTAGCTGGAGCTCTGTTCTGCAGGCTTTCATACTTCCTATTCCTTGTGTTTTAGTGTGAAGGAGCCATACTGTACTGGATGCTATAAGCAACCTTTTTGTCATATAATATATATATGTAGGATAGAGCAGTAGAACAGTATGTAAATTCTGTGGGTCTAAAACAAGTTGCAGTGTGTCCTCCTGTACGTGACTTTGCCTCCATTCTCATATTGTACTTTCCATCTTCTATCTGATGTTCCTTATAAGTATTCTCTTCCCCTATGTTTCTGTAAAGCCTGGCATGATCCCTAGTAGCCTTTCAAATCTCAGTGCTACTCTGGTGCAAGTAATAGCTGGCAGTGAAACTCTTATTATGCATTGGTTCAATATACTTAATTCTTTCAGCACAGACATGTTTTTCTCTGCTCTTTATCAATGCATCTAATCTGGAATTCAAGTAGGTGTTTTTAACTGAATTATTTTAAAACCCTGATACAGATCAGATAAACTTACTTCAACACATCAGCCTATAGAAACAAATTGGCAGTCGGTTCTAGATGCTGCTGCAGTATGTGGCATTCCCAGCTTGGGCAGACTCAGTTTTAGGTAATGCAGTGGAGACCAGGAACAAGCTGAAGGCATCACTGGACACAAGTGTGCTTGCGACTTATGTTTAACCTGTTCAGTAACAGTCTTCTGTTTGAGGAGCTAGAAATGGGGCTGTTGTTTCCAACCATCTGTCTTCTGAAGTATGTGACCTGATTACCTACATGTCTGTATTAGTCTGTACAAGAATTAATATTGCTTGTGCTCAAATATTTTTAGGCTGATTTCTGAGTGTTGAATCCATCCTTGAGGCCAAAACCTTTTCTCCTCTGACTAGCAGTCCTCCTGAAGCAAAAGTGAGTAGGCTTTGTCCCCCTCATCTCGCCTATTTTATTTTCATGGGATGTGACTGCTGTAGCTTAGACCATGCTTACTGCTAAGATGCAGGCGGCATTATTTATCAAAGTGCTCCCTCCCTCATAATTAAAATTCATGAGAAGTTCCCCAGAGAGCCACCTGAGGTAACAGAGTCTTTTCAGCATGCCATTAATATACAGGGACACTGAATGCAGGCATTTGGCCGTGCTCATTCTCTCTCACTCTTCCCTGGCTGGTTGCCTGTATGTGTTGTGGAACAACAAAACTGAAATCTGGACAATTTATATTTCAGTAGTGATGGGATATTCTCTCTTTCCCTGTCACTTCACTTTAAGGACCTGCCACTAATAAAACTAATTAATAACTCTTGGCTCCACGCAGACCACTTGGACTCCCTAGCGCTGGCATCGTGCCACCGTAGCTTTTGAAAGAAGTGCTTCATCTTAGTCAGGCACAGGATGAATATTTCCCCACAGTTCTAATTGGACAAAGTGCCTTGGATTTCAAAGACAGCGGATTAGCAGGCTGTAGATACTCTAGGTAGGATCTCCTTTCTGTAGCCCCTGAGGGGGTGAGCTTGGGCGGGGCTAGAGTGGGTCTTGTTTCGGTGCTGTGACAGGGGCTAGATGGGGTTGAGCACTGCATGTGAGAGGTAGTCCATGTTGCAAAGCTTTTCCCATAGGGAAGATGCAGGTAACACCTACAAAAAGCAGGATGTGTAGGTAGCAGAGTCCCTCACTCCAGGACAATGAAATACTGTCAGAGAGATGCTGTTGGCTGTTCTAAAATCATCCGCTTAGATGATAAAAACTGTACTGACCAAATGACAGACTTGCTGAAAAGTTTCATGCCTAAGGGAGGCTTTGTTGGCATTGTGATGCCACTTGTGGGCGTATTTTGGTTTTTTTCTTCTCGCTACTGACATAACTGTGCCAGCAAAATTTTGTAGTATAAGCTGGGCTGTGAATATATTGTTCTGTGTTCTACTCACACCCCTCTGTTTCTCTTTAGAAATATTGTTCTCCCCCCTCTGCTCTGGCGAGACCCTTCTGCAGTCCTGCATCCAGCTCTGGGGGCAGCAACACAAGAGACGTGGAGCTGTTGGAGTGAGACCAGAGGAGGCCATGGAGCAGCTCTGCTCTGGAGCCAGGCTGAGAAAGCTGGGCTGGTTCAGCCTGGAGAAGAGAAGGCTCATTAAGGGGAGGCCTTAGTGTGGCTCCAGTGCCTAAAGGGGCTGCAAGAAACCTGGAGAGGGGCTTTGGGCAAGGGCCTGTAGGGACAGGACAAGGGGAATGGCTTTAACCTGACAGAAGGGAGACTGAGATGAGCTCTTAGGCAGAAGCTGTTCCCTGTGAGGGTGCTGAGGCGCTGGCACAGGGTGCCCAGAGA
>WYDI02038408.1:0-23812 GCA_009867235.2 Psittacus erithacus | reverse complement strand
GCCAGGAGGAAGCAGAGACAGGACACCTGACCCAAACTAACCAAAGAGGTATTCCATACCATAGCACGTCATGCCCACTATATAAACTGGGGGCAGTTACCCGGAAGGGTTAGATCACTGCTTGGTCGGGCTGGGTATTGGTTGGCAGGTGGTGAGCAGTTGTATTCTCTTCCCTTGTTATTTCCCTTATCATTATTATAATTGGTGGTAGCAGCAGTGGTTTGTGTTATACCTTAGTTACTGGGCTGTTCTTATCTCAACCCGCGCGAGTTACATTCTTTCAGTTCTCCACCCTATCCCTCCGGGAGCTGGGAGGAGGAAGGGTGGGGGAGTGAGAGAGTGGCTGTGTGGCTGACTAAGCTTAAACCACGACATGTGTGTTAGAGGGAAGACAAGGAATACAGTATCAGAAGCATAGTGAGCAGTGAGAAGAATCTCCCTTCCATCTGATTCTCCTGCTAGTCTGTGAAGACATGGGACTGATGGACAACTTTTTCACTACATCATTCTGTTTCCCTAATATAGACTGGGATGATAGCTTAAAGAATAAATATGATAGCACCTGCAGGAACTGCCAACCTGCATCTTGTGAACTTCATAAGATTAATCAGTAGTGCCCTCCATAACATGAAGGCTACTAATATGCCTCCACAAGCTGTGTATATTCAGAGCTCCAAGAATCACTATTGCCTGTCATACATCATCTCTGTCACAGTTAGCTGATTAGACAACCTCTAACCTCACCCTTTCCCAACCAGCTTTAATATACACTCTGTCCTCTTATAGAAAATTGTAAACCAACTATTTCAAACAGCTTATGGTAAACATCACACACAGATCCTATATAATGATTCGGCTGTTATATGTGGTGCTGTGACCCAATACGTGCTGCTGTTATGGTAAGACCATTGCCAAAGCAGAGTTCAAATGCTTGCATGATTTAACAAAGTCTGACAGATGTGATATTTAATAGGTTCTTAGTTTTCTGAGCTTTGTTACAGCTGCTGCCACTAATAGAATTCACTTCACAGCATAGGAGGAAATCCTTGTCCGTTTGAAGCTTTATTCTGCATCCTCTTGCATTTTTAAATAACATCTTCTACATTAGAAACTAAAGCAGCTGTAAGTTGTGTAGCTGTACCAGGAGTGCCCAAAGATGCTCAGGATTTTCATCTCCTGTCCTTCCCTCCCCATTGACTGTGATAACAGGAGCTCTGATGTATTAGGAACTCTGCAAAGGCTATCAATCTTAAAAGTAAGATAAAATCCATTTTTCCAAATACTTATTTTGTTTCTGGGAATTCTGGCAACATAACTCCATAACATAAATTGCCTAAATTTTTATCATGATATATTTAGCATGAACAGAAGAATGGCTGTTGATCAAAAAGGTCAACAAATATTAACATGCCTCATGATACTGGAGGTAGTAACAGTACAATAACACAGAGAGCAGATTATTTTATTTGGCTACCTGTAAATTACACTTTTTATATTTCTATGTGTACTAGAAAATATATTACTGAGGGAAAATATAATTTGTGTTGATTAGATTAATTAGATTACTGGGATTCATTTTTCAAGAGGTTCTATCCTTTTTATGCTTATATAACCCTAAATTGTGACTAAGATATCCCATTAATACAGAGCTGAAGAGCACTCGCATTACATGTTTTTTGAATACCCCCTAACTGGGAGAAGTGATTCAATCTAAGATTCCCACTAAGGTGCTTAGTAATGAGTGTAATTTGTTTTTATTTGCCATGATAATGATAAGACAACCATGACATGACAGTTACCTTAAGCTCAGTCAGGAAATTGAGTTAGTTGTTTGTTTAAAAATTAAGTCTAAGTCCTTGCTTATATAGCAAGAATTTACTGCAGCACTATTTTACAGTGCTGTATTTTTGCTGATTGATTTGTTTCACAGTATATGGTGATAACACTCATCAGCTGACATAAGATTCATTGCCCATCTTTTAATTAAATTGTTAAAGACTGATGGAAGATACTAGATTTTGAGGATACTGACTCTATTTTACTAATTTCAGTCCACTTCTAAAACTTTAGACTTAAGAACTAATTTAAAGCCTATGAATATTTAAAGTATAATGTGGTTTTGGAGTTTTAATCCCAACACACCTTTTCTACATAGCTAGCATTTTCTTTTTATACACTGCTTAGATATTAAATAGCTGTGCAAAACATACAATTATATATAGGCAGAAATAAAGAATATAATGATTTTGGTAGCAAGCATATGTTCTCAGACATAATTGTTTCATTCAAACAATTTTATCTATCGATATCTATTAAATGATCACACTGTAAAAGGTAAATATGGAACACATTACTTTTGTCTGTGCTAATTTTTGTCACAAATGGAGATCTCAAGAACTTATAGCGCATTAATTCTGTAAGACTGGGGATCACATCCAAATCACAACAAGTCTTCATACCTTGTCAGTGTCTACAGCTACTAGAAAGGAAGTTGTAGTGAGGTAGATGTTGGTCTCTATTCCCTAGCAAATTATAGGACAAGAGGAAATGACCTCAAGTTGTGCCAGGAAAGGTTTAGATTGGATATCAGGAAAAATTTCTTCACCAAAAGGGTTGTCAAGCACTAGAACAGGCTGCCCAGGGAAATGGCTGAGTCACCAACCCTGGAGGTATGAAAAAAACATGTAGATGTGGTGTTTAGGAACATGGCTAAGTGGTGGACATGGGCACTGTTAGGTTTATGGTTGGACTCAATGATCTTAAGGGTCTTTTTCAACCTAAATGATTCTATGATCCTGTGATTCTTTGATTGGCTGAGTTTTGGAAACCGAAGGAACAGAAGTTATTCCTTCCTGCAGTTCTGTTTGTTCTAGATCATCTGAATAAAATTTATCAAAGATTCTCTCCTCCAGGTTCTATTGATATCACAGTACATATAAACTCTGATAGCTTGGCAAGAAACCTGTAAGCAGCACTTAGTAAATAAACATATCTAAGAAGTTTTGTAGACTGAGGCAGATTTTAGGTAATTACGACTACAATCTGAGTGAAACAAACCAAGTTTGTTATTGTGCTTAATCAATCATTCTTACATATTTCTGGTTACATCTGTGTTGAAAATAATTTTTTTGATGTAATACTTCAGTTTTTACAATTAAAATCAAGCAAGTAATTTTATTTTCCATAAATGTCCTTGAGCTGAAAGACGTAATTTCAGCTTCCTTACTGTTGACTTTTTCTTAAAAAGCTGCCATTTTTTTCAGTGTTTGGAGGCTAAGAGCTTTGAAAAAAACCATAAAATATCCATTAATGAAAGAAAACAAAACTCAAGGTAACCAGTATTATTAAAATATAACATAGATTATAAATGAAAAGAGTACTCATATACATGCTTTCAATTAATCTGAAAGAGGCCACTGAATTTCATCTGGTCACTCCTAAAACAAGCTGTAACTTTGGACTACAACATATCTGTAAGAATGGCATTCAGTCTTGATTTCAAGTGTGAGAGAATGTCTAGAGAAGCCTTTCAAACAGCACACTACTAATACTGTTCACATTCTTCAACTTACTTTGTTTGAATGAATCTAACCTCAGCTTCTAATCACTAATTCTTGTTAATGTCTTTTTTAATACATTTGAAAGAGCTATTGTCAGATGTCTTTCCTCTACATATATACTTGTTGGCTGTAATCGTGTTATGCTGTACTCTAATAATTTGGACTTCCTCAGTCTTTACTGTAGTATAAGCTATAGCTCACATTAATCTCATGAATAATCAGCATTTATACATTATTCTGGTTTTAACTGCATTTCATGAAGTATAGGTATTATGTGTAGATATAATGTTCCAATTTTGGTCTCACTAGTTGCTACAGGAAAACATTAATACTCTTCTAATTCAATTTTATATCCTTCTAGTTATGCATGGAACACTTGTGTTAAAGAATCACCACATAGCTACTGCATGGCAATGAGAAGTCATATATGAGTTCCTAACATAACCCCTAAGTCACACACAATTGCTGTTTTTCCGTTCTATAACTTCTCTGAATTTGTTCCTCAGTTTTGGCTTTCATTTACTGTTACTAGAATATGGTACCCATTAATACATGCAAACTAAATAATGTGAGTGGACAACAGCAGTGGTCACATCCCTTTTTCTGTGTGCAGGGAGGGCTACAGTACTGTGAAGGCAGCAGATCTGTGTCTCCCAGGGATCCCAGGGAAAGGACGATTCTCACAAGTCCAACCCTACATACATTGCAATTTTATGTTTAGAATTGCAAAAGTCAGATACAGGAAGGCCTGTAATTTTGCTGCAGTCCTTTCAGAAGCGCCAAAGAAAGTTTCTCAAAAATATTATGCTATAATAGCTGAGAGTTAATGTTAAAAATCATAAACATATGGTTTGTCTGTTCCCAGATGAAAAGATGAAACAGAAAAAAAAACATAGTTGGCTTGAAAGCCATTTAAGTGTCAGCTTATATAAAATGTCTTCAATCTGTGTTAAGTTCTATGAGGAGGATCCTTCAGCTAATTATTTAATACATAGCCATACAAACATAAGTACTCAAAGCAAAGAGATTCAGGTCTGGATTAGGGAATGCAAATCAGCTCCAGGAATACAAGCAGCAAAGCTAACAAGAGATTAGGATAGAAGCTGCAAAGCTAACAGGGGATTAACTTCCAGAAGAGCTTACCAGTTTATCATTATGAACAAAAAATATAGCATAAAAAAGGAGACAAGAACAAAAATAACCACAAAGGAAAATATACAGGGCAAAACTACTTATCTATAGCTGCAATGAATATATTGCACTATATTTCTAAGCACAGACCTGAGCATATGCTTCACACCAAGCCTGCCTTACATCCAACCAGTTTCAAGGCCAATGAGGCAGAGCAAGGTACTTTAATTTCAGAGCCCCATCCACATATTCAGTTGTTGAACTTCAAGCATGCTTCCATCCAGAGGTAGATGGAGTCCCACCATTACCTACTATTTAGGTAAAATGGGTTTACCTTAGAAATCATAATGATATTTGGGCATGGACCTCAACTATTTGTCTGATACTACTTATGTTCACAACATACACATACACACACACACACACACACACACACGAGAGTACAAACCTGAATGACCTATCAGTGAAAAAAAAAAAAGTAATCATCTTTTTACCACACGATTGAAAGGCACTAGGGAGAAGTTAGAAGGTTTGTACAAATAATAGATCATGTAAATAAAATGTTAGAACAGTGATGTCCTAGGGAACGCTGGAAATAATACAAGTGAAATTAAGATTTTTTTCTGGAATGTGGAAACTGGGAAACAAAGTTTATTTTGTCTGCAGAACAGTAGAACTGCATTAGTTGTTATGTTGTTATTTCACATATACCTTTTAAGTTGGTGGGGGTTTTTTTGTATGTTAATAGTATAGTTATATCTCACTTAAAAAAAAGCCAAGCTCAATATGCTGAACTGTACCATGTACCTGCATAGGAAACTTGAAAAGACTGAGAAAGCTCAATCCAGTTCAGAGAGGGCCTCAGCCTAAATCGACAAGGTTTTTCTTGTAAACTGAATGCTTCAGCTCCAAGTTCTGCTTCAATGGGAAGGAATATCTGCTTCTGTTTACCTCTGCTCTATCGAGTGGGTAGCACATACCTTCCTGCTAAGAAGCTTGGAACAGATTGTTCTTGTGATTATCAGATATTCCCAACCTAACTCTCATACTCTTACCTGCACTCGTTTTATTTTAAAATATGGTTTGACGTGCTTTTTAAAGTTTTAACTGTCAGTAATTACGCACTGGTTTCCATTCCAGAAGGAGTATGAAAGTTTCAGCTCATGAGGGATCTTAAAGGTAATTGAAGTGAACTTGAGGTCCTTTCCCAACTGGCAGCAAAACTGCAGTCCCTTATAAACAGTGGAAGAAATAGTCTTTGTACACTGGCAAATGAATTAGGAAAGCTGGGAATATAAATAAAGCATAATAAAAAAATTATGAAACTTACAGTTTTTTACAGCCTGCCGCTACCATAGTAGATACATGTGAAACGTCATATGTATTCATTTCTGTCCATCAAACATCTGACAAAACAGCTGTTTTGTCTTTAAACATATTAGGAGTTAACACATTTGCTTAATGTTCATTTTGCTCCTAATGGAAGGCTCTTACATTTTTAAGCATTTAAATATTAAATTTCAGTGTCTTCTTCACAGTCTTGTCTTTCAATTGCAGATAATGCAAGTTGAGTACCATGCTGGATCTCCTTCACTAATCTTCAGGTACACATTTCTGATGATCTGGACTAAACTCACTCAAACACATTTGCTCTTCACAAATATTTTGATGAATCATGCCTGTCACAGATGAATTAGCAGCATCCCAAAGGGGTACTTAAGTAAATCTGTGTACATAATCCTCAACTGACAGTGCCTTGTAAAGACCTTTAAACCAATGCAAAGGGTAAATCCTTTACTATGGCTATTTAGTAGGCTATTACATTGCCTTTGGACAGGTGTAAATAAAAATTACCCGCACAAATTTATTTAGGATGCTAGATTAATTATACTTTTCAATTTAATTATGCTGACATAATATCTGTGACAGACATATTGCACATTATTCCCCTTTTGGGCCAGTCAGTCTCAAACCATTCGTTCTTGAAGCCCCATCATTGTTATGCCTGCATTTAAAGGAAGGCTGTATTTGTGACTGTGTCACACCTGAATGGTGCAGGTTAAGAAGGACATGGTACTATTTGATCTGTCTTCCCACCATTGCAATAGATATCTAAACTTCAAGACAAGTGTACCTGCATATTTTACTCAGATTTCTGTGCTTATTACTGTTGCAACACAGAATAATATCTGCAACTTCTGAACTGCAGCATTACCTTTAAAGTTAAATATCTAATCTTTAAGTCAAAAGAAATTAGTTGGAATTTCCTGTGGAATTAGTAGGTGTCCTTTCCTTATGGCTGTTCTGTGTAATGTAAGCATCTTAATCTTGTAGGCTTTACTGACAGCCACCTCAGAGTCTGGGAAAACAATTTCAGGCTGACAGCAGTTAAGCCTCCAATACTGAGATCACCTGTTTCTATTTATCTGCAATGTAACTGCTACAGTTATAGCCCTCTGCCACACCAGTCACAGAATATGGTATCGGGCAATAACAGAAAACAGTAGAGTTACATAAAAGAAATTGAAAACTTAGCATTTTAGTTCCCTTAACATACAGTAAGTGAAGAATTCGCAGTCTGTTTTCAGAGTCTGAAGTCTCCTATATGCTGCTGGGTAATCTTGGCTTAAATAAAAGTACTTTGCATGCTATGCTCTGTTGAGTGGTCAAATTCATCTTCCTCCCATCGTCTTTCCTTCCCTATCCTCCTCCTGAAAGGTAGATTCAATAATGCTACCCATTCGGGAAAATCCTTCCACCTACCTAATATTTGTACTTTTCATTCCTACAGGTGATTAAAGTTGAGCAATTATATACTGGAGTTTTTTTGGTTGGTTGGTTTTTTTTTTTACTATAAATTATGATGTATTTTAAGTTACTTGTGTTAGATTATAATCTGTACATGATACTGGCTAAATTATTTACAACAAATGTAGCAGTTTCCTAACCCATAAACCTCTTGAGATCAGGCTCACAGTTATTGCAAAACTTCTGCTCTTGACAGTTTTTTCCTCACTTACTTTTGTTTAGATTTCATCTCCTGATTGATATGTCTGGATTTGCTCTCTGTTTTCAGACAGCAAAGTCTTCTTAGCTGCCTTAGAAAATTGCAGAGGATCAGGAAGATGGCAAACTTTTATGGCCTCCACAAATATGTTCCTGATCTTTTAGTTGGGTTGCTAATAGTGGATAATGTTCTAGCCAGAACTTCTTGAAAAGACTTTTTCATTCTAGTGGAATAATGATAATCTATTGTGATTTTTTTTCCCAGTTGCTTTCTTTTTTCTGTGGGAGGTGTTGTGTATTAGCTGATGGCTACCGTCACTCTCCCATAAGGTCAGAGAACTGCAGGGCCACTTTGCCCACTCTTTTTTTAAAAGAAGGTTGGTTAGTAAAATTTACAGTGAGGATGAATAGTTATTCTGGCTTTCTGTGACACTTTGAAGTGAAAATAGAGTGGCACACTTTGCCACCTAGTGTAACTTTACTACCAACCACTACACAACACTCCAATTAACTCCATGTCCAATGCCAAAATGCAAGGCTGTGGTTGATACAGTTTAATCTTATGTTTGAAGAATCTGTGTTCTGGTAGTGTTGTGCCTTAGGTTCTGATACTGCTCCTTGGTAATGTTAGGCAGGACCATTTCCACTGCTGTATCCCCACCACCCTACCATGTCAGCCACCCATAGATGCTATATATAGTTTCTTCTGCCAAATCAAGGTCATTTGCAGATCTGGTATGAACAGTTCATCCACTCTTACTTGTTGTAGGACTCATTATAGAAGTGTCTCAATCTCATTTCATGTTAGCGCTACATTCAAGAGAAGAGAGAAGTAATACGTTGTTACAAGATCACCTGATTATCAATTCCTCCCTGGCCATTTTATTTGGCCAGGTCATTCTGGGGGATTAACAATGCCACCCACTGATTCTTTATGTGGTGCAAATACTTTCAGGATTGTCCACTGGCAGTGGCACGGCCTGGGCTCTCCAGGGCAAGTACATGGTACAATTGCAGATATATAGAACAGTGCAGGCACTGCAGCTCACTACTGACAGTTTTTGTTGAGACCATTGCCACCTTCACTTCCTTTGAGAAGCTGAGGTGCTCATTAGTCAAAAATAACACATTAGCAAGGCAATCTATTTGAGCTGTTTATTAGCATCCACATGAACACGTCTCTTAATTTACCATTGCATCATGCAGTGTGATTTTGCTGCTTCATTCCGCGTTGGATATTTGAACAGAATTTGTGCCAAACTAAGATGCTAATGGTGCAAGATGCCTTTACTACAGACTTTCTATGCAATTTCTTGCTACACAATTTAATCTAAATGTGGTAGGCTTCTGAAAACAATGGTGTGCAGGAAGTTTTCCTGTTGGTATTTCCCTATGTGTGTGCTAGTTTCAATTTGCAAGCCCAGTGTTCTCTTGGAATATTTTTATTTGAATATTTAGCATTAAAAATGAACAAACTATGGAACTATAGCCAACTACTTTCTAAATCTCTCCAGCTACTTCTTGACTATAAGTTGTGGTGATATAGGCACACGTGATAAACTTGCATGCTGGTTTTGTTTGTAAGGTTTTTTCCCCTTTTATTTTCTTCTGACTGTTGGAATTCTTTGTGTTAAATTGCAATACATAGCATAATACAAGAGAAACAATGCAACATTATGTGTTTTTACTATGCTCAGAAACTGCAAGCGAGAGAATATAAAGAAAAAAGAAGCTCCACATTAAAAAATTTGGAATGTCAACCATAAAATCATAAATGTCCTAGTGAAATTGAGGCAGGGAGGCACATAGCAATGACAGGTGTTTAAAAATTCATCAAAATCTTTGGAGTTTTTTAATTATTTGGGATTAATATATCCACAGGGATTAAATTAAGTTTTTGATGAGAGTACAGTTTTGGTGAATAAAGATAACTGTAAATCTAACAAACTTGTTCTTTTGACAGGCTTTTTAAATACAGCATGTTTTTGAATAAATTAACATTAAGTAGCTTAAATAAAGGTGATCTAGAACAGTTATTTATCATATATCAGAGTATCTGTTAATAAAGAATCATCAAATCAGGATGCTGCTAGCTGGGCTCTGCAGAGAGCAGCTGAATTCTACTATTAAAAATTTTTATTACTGTTCTAAGGAAAAAAAAAGTCCTTAGACACACTGCTGACAAAACCTGGAGGCTGGTGATAACAAAAGAGTCTTGTTGAATCACTTAGATCACATAAACAGGCTGAAGATATTCAAGGAAACAATGTTTTATACATCTGTAAAGAATTGCTGTCCTTGGTCATGGACAAAGGAATCCTGAAAAGAATTTACAAGAGAAAACCAGTTCACAGTAACCTCAGTGTAATCTGATTTATGGCTGTAAACAAAGAAGAGTGGACTTTATAAGGTTGATGTTGCTGGTTGCAGTGTTGGAATACTACATATTCTACTGCTGTTCACATTTAACAAGTTGGAGAAGGCAAAGAAAACCAAAAATCACTGAGTGCTGAGAAAATGCCTTAGAGGAAGGGACTTAAAAACCTAATCTGTTTAGCATGGCAAAAAGAAGATTGAAAGGTGACTTGACATAATGCATTAGTATTTCTTCGAGGAGCAAATACCTGGCATTAATGGTCCTTCTATCTCAGCAAAGAAAGGCTTTCATATACCATAATAACTAGAAGCCAGACAAACAAGGTAGAAAAAGTATATGCATGTTTAAAAGAAGGATATTTTTTCACTGATTTAAACTGAGGGGAAAAGGCAGAGTCTAACTGTTGATTTTTGGTACAAGACCAAATGCATTTTGAAGAAAAATAAGCTTTTGGCATCAACTGTCTGAAATTCAATGGCAGATACCATACATAACGTCAGAGTAGATGATCTAATCCTCCCTTCTGGCCTTAAACACAAGTAAAAACCCTATGAATATTAAGTATCAGAAGCTAAATGACATCTGTGTTCATCAGAGTGTTTCAGGGTAGATGCTAATAATTAGTTTCATTAGTAAATTCTAATAATATGCATCTACTTCTTTGAGTGCTGAACTCTACAATCAGAAGTCTGAGTAGAGCATTATGGCAAACAAAGCTACTTAATTCATGCGATATAATCAGCTCAAACAATGGTATATAAATTGAATTAGAGTCTTCATGTGGTGAGGACAAAATCTGAGTGGCAGTAGCCCAGTGCAGTAAAATATAGTTCTGCTTCTGTATTAAAAAGAGTAAGTGACTTGTATCCTTCATCAAGTAAGCAAACAGTTAACCAGTAGATGAGTTTTCATCACATGTATTATGTTGTCTAGCAATATGGTTGCTCCTTCTTATGCAGATCTCACCTGCTAGAGCACAAAATATTCTTTTCAGCAGAGGAATTTAGTGTATGTAAAGGGACAAGTCCTTTCAAAGGAACTTCATGCAGCTATTTGAGAGCCAAGCAATACTTAACAGGTCTTGAGTGACTACACTACAATGCGCACACATCTTCCACATCAGGAGTCTGGTATCACCAATGCATGGCTCCCACCTCACCCACCATGTTATGTACTCTGCCATCACATAACAGCATGCCAAACTAATCAATGGTAATCAGTCAAAACTATCCAAAACTTTGGATCAAAGGCTGTAAATTAATTTCAGTCATTAACTCTCTGCTGTTCTTTTGCTTCTGGTTGTCATTTATGTATTAAAATGTAAGAATTGATCTAATTACTTGGGTGATTTAGCCATATAAACCAGAAGATCAACACTCTTAACAAACACCTTTTTTAGTAGACATTAAAACCTTAACTGGGTACCTTCCCTTATGCTATCTTATAATATTAGTATTGGTAGTATTAGAAGAAAATATCTGGAAATGTTTGCCAACTGAAAGAAAACTGAAGATGATTTAATTTCAATTCTGATTCACGCAAAGCGATCTTCATCCAAATCACATACTTCCTTAAAGATGGAAAGTTTATGAATAGACAAATGCACAGTATTTTGCAGAGAAAAGAATGAATGCAACAAATTGCAAAAGCCAAAATTCATATGGTGATATTTTTCTCTGTGGCCAAATCTAAACCATAGATAATAGTAAGTACTAATACCTAGCAAAGGCTATTTCATTTATAGATCTGTCTGATTTAAAGGCGAAGCTTCCAGGCACATAAGAGCTTGCTAGTGGTTATAATAGGGTTTAAACCCTGTGAAATTAACAGGAATCTTTTGGTCAGCTGTTTGTTGCTACATCAGAGTAATCCTGAATGAAGAACAGAAATGGTAACAGTCTAGTTAAGAACAAGTCCTGTATAGAAAAAGAAAATGAATGAAATTACAGCAGTTGTATCTCCAAAACAAAACATGAATGTGAGACCTTAGTATTCCTCATTAGGATTGTATTTTATATAAGGTGTGGATAGGAATTAAGTTTCTTTTAATGAATTTTGAAACATGTAATTGAAGTATTTGTTACGTTGAGTTTAAAGTTCAAGTGGACAGTTTTTAAAGAAATCAATTAATAGTACACACGATAAAAGATTATTCCTATGTCTGTATAATGAGGTCCAGAACATCTCAATTTCAGAAGCAACTACAAAACATCACAGGTAGATTTTGATGAGCAGCTCTATGACCAGAATTAAAGGGCTCATAATCAATATCTAAATTTCATGTTAATGGCTAAGCTTAAAGACTTCACAGTTCAGAGACTGATGCAGGGAATTTGCCCTTGGGAATAAGTGAAGACATTGCTTAGTTTGTTTCTAGAGGCAATTACTATTAACTCAGGGTTTTTCTCAGTAATGCCTCAAGGGCAAATGAGTAAATCAAGTGTGTTTTGACAATTTGCATATAAGTTACCTTCTTAATTGTATTTAGCCATAAAGCCAAGGCACTTGAATATTGCTTGGGTAATTGATCTCCAAAGTGCGTCAGCTATGTTCTGTCCTGTATATATTTCAAGTTGATGTAGACGGCTTAGAAGAAGCACTCTTCTCACACTTTCCTTTTAGGGCAGTCTCACGCTCCTAGAAATGTAGTGAAGAAGAAATCCCTGTGCTCCACCAAGTCCAAAGGCTAGAATTATGCAATGTCCTTATGTAAGCCTCACAGGCTCTGGATGAAGAAAGTGAATTCCCCTCTCTCTCTGCATATATCTGCATAATTTCTGGGCAAAGTATAGCCCCTTGTGAGATAATATACATCTGTTTTGCAAGAAAACCATCCTTCCTGGCTTAGCAGCATCTTTGAAAGTACTTGCCAGTGGCAAAAGGAATCGTAGCTCTTAAAGAATGATCACAATGTTTACTTCAATAATTAGTGGGTGTGCTTGGGCCCTAGCAAGATTGATCTGACCTATTCTGAATTGTCAGGCCTTCACTGTTGTATAATCCCTAATACTACATCATTAACAAAGATACTGCTGACTGAATACATCTTTGCCTGGGAAACAAAACACACAGACTGTCATGGTTCGATCACTGGCTGTTACAAGAATGAAATGGGATTCTCTTTTATCTTATTTTCTCCTCTAAAACCAATGGACTGACCCCTTTAAAAGCACATTCCAAAAGGCATATGTGAAATGCAGCTAAATCAAGAAAAAAGTATGACTTCCGTGAGCTATCTCCAAAGACATCTAAAAGATTCATCTTTTGCTTTAGAGCAGTTTAATGCTGTCCTCTTACTACCCAATCTTTAGTACTATATTGAATTTTCCCTTTATGGAGATGTAATAGAAATTATAGTTTACGTTTTGAGGTAATTCCAGCCTAATAAAAATGTAATAGTCTATATGTAATTAAGTAAGTCTTTGTAGAGCTCCTTTCTTTTATGGTTACAATGGAAGATATTGTAACTGGCTTATGATAAAAAGAAAAATATCACAAAAATCAGTAATAGGGAAAGCAGTGTTTTTAATGGCTTACTGTTCATACAACTACTTTACTAAGTTTCTAAAACAACCCCTACAAAAGAGAAAAGAAAAAGTTTGTTTAGTTTACATCTCCAAATATGACAATGGCAACCCTTTTAAAATTTATCTGAAGTTAATTTCAACTAGTTTAGGTTGTGAGTTTATAGTTCCTTTAGCTAAATTATTCCCAGCCTGTATATTCTGGATATATGGTGAAGGCAGACACATGTCATAAAATGAATTAAAGAACTCATATGAGCAATGGACACCTACATTACAAAGGCCAAAGCTCATGTTGAGATGAAGTGTAGTTTACTAATCTGTTCAACTTCTTGTGCACCCCCAGCCTACTTGCTGACAGGACAACATGAAAAGCAGAAAAGGCCTTGATGCTGTGCGAGCACTGTTCAGCAATAGATAAAACATCCGTGTTATCAAAACTGGTTTGGTCACAAATCCAAAGCACAGCACCATACCAGCAAGAAGAAAATTAACTTTATCCCACCAAAAGCAGTACAACCTCCACCAGTTATTCCACACCATTTAAATTGTGCTCAGATACCATATTATCCAATACATTTTCATTAACCACCAATCCACTCCCTCTCCTCATTTATATAGATACCATTACTTTAGTCTATGGGGTACTTCTATAAGATGTCCACTCAGTACATGTAGTCCTTGACTTGGGATCTACCTGTTATGGTGGTCATTCAGGACAGGAGAGGTGATTCGTGGAGTTACTGGGCACCAAAGCCAGCTCTGGTCAGCATTTGTGCACAAAATGCAACAGTTGTATTGCTTCTTGTGAGACTCATCCTCCATTGATTTGGGTGGTTCCTACTATAGCACATAGAATCCATTAGTCTCCATAGCATCCATATAGCAAGATACAGCACAAACATACCTTGAACTTTCCTATGAAATCTGTGTCAATCATCTGGCTTAAGTTTCTAATCAAGTTTTAAAGCCTGGGCAAATATCTGGGTCCCGTGGGTAATGAGAAAATGCCAAACCTAGTTTCTTCCATTTCCACAAAACTGGGAACAGTATCCCTGTAGAAAGCATTATAAACAGATAAGTGTTCACATTAAGAATCTTGGATTAGTCTGAAATGCTCCCTACAACCCAGGTAAAAAGTATATGCTGCAACTGCAAGTGAAATGAGTGAAATAAATATGCGCTTGTGTGTGTGCGTGTGCGTGTGTGAAAAACATATATAGAAAACTACAGAATGTCCTCCTCACTATTAGTGAGTATTTCTAACAATGCTTAAACAGCCCATGTGGTTCCTCTGTACCAAATGTTATAGGAATTAAAAGAGAAGAAAAAAAAAGGTACACCAATGTTGCATTACCTCGTTTTCTTGAAAACAGGGTGGGGGTTTATCTTTATCTGGTAACACTATTTGAAATTCCAGTAAGGCTGCTAAATTTTATCCTCATCACTCAAGGTCTGATGAGAGAGAATGGATTTGGAACTGCTAATTGTCACTGTTAAGTATTTAACTACAGAAAAGTTCTGATCAGACATCCCTCTCCCTCTTACCTTCTCCTCCATTCTTCTCCCAAAACTGAAAAAAAAAATTTCTTGTAGATAGTGAATGGTGGCCGCTGTCATTGTGTCTGTAACTGCATTTTAAAATGAAATGCTTGTCTTTCACAGAACCTTTTTAAAGGACAATTAAGCTCTATTTCTTATTATTTGCATCAGTATTATTTTCAGCTCTTAAGCCTGCACCTTAATATGACCAGCAGCAAAACTTCTGATTCACCAAATAACCCATGACATTAAACCAGAAATTTTATTCACAGTATAATGATTTCTTAACTGGCTATGTATTCCATAATGGATTAATTGATCAATTAAATAATGAGTGATTTCTTCTTAAAAATATCTTTACCTTTACCACTTCTGAACAAGATGATTCATAGTGCTAAACTTTAAGTCCAAAACCATAAGTCTTAAATATTTTTCTTTTTTCATTTTTCTTTTTTTTTTTTTCCTTTTTTTTAATTTTTCTCTCCCTTCCCCCCAAAAAAAGGCAACTGAATAATAATCATTTCATGTACCGCTAACTCTGGCATTAAAATTACAGGGCAAATTTACACTGTTTGTAAATTGGTTTTATTGTCCACATTAACCTTATTTTGTAATACATGCCAGCTGATTTTCGATAAAAGTCTGCCTTATTTCTGGCTATGACTCTTCTGAGGAGGGGTATGTACACAGGTGCTGTTTAGCACGTATGCAGTGAACTTCATACTTCTCGCAGATTTAGACCAGCTAGGCATGAACTGCAAATGTATGGAGAATATATACATATCCCATGAATCCTGGGCAAGTTGAATCAAGTTGTGTAGTATATGTGCAGCTGGTGTGACATTGGCCTTACTGTAAATGCACTCTATGGTTGAACTTGTTATACTCCACAGATAAGACCAGGTGTCTGCAAATCTCAGTGATCCAAGAATAGAGTGAGAAACTCCATGTGTCAGTGCTTCATATTCCCTCCTTTTCTCAAAATGAATTTGAAAGTTCAGGTGTAAAGTTTCAATGATAAAACCGAAAGAAATCCCAGATTCCAGATCTAGTTCATTTCTCCAATGACTAATTCTCACCTCCAGTAACACAGCTTCAGCCTAAAACAGACGTAAAATTAGATTACTAGAAAACTGTAAAGTGCCCTTAGTACAAAACAGACCACCCTTAATGTCAGGTTGCTATAAACTTTAACATCTTTGAAGCCACACAGCTTGAGAAAGTACTCTTTCTCTGTGCAGTTATAAACCCAAAATAGTTTATAGCCATGATCTGCAGCTTCTATAGATCATATTCAAGTGCTTACAACTTTCAGGAAAAAAACAGAATTCAGCAACAAATCAGGATAAGCAGCACTGGAAATGGGACAGAAATAGCATATCCTGGATGCAAATAACAGGCTGAAAACTGCCTGAGATCTCAGTAAAAGAGGTGAACAAGGAGCAGATCTGGAGGAACTAAGCTGCTGGTAAAATCATTTTATTTGTTCTCCTTAAAATTGTCACAGAAGGCTTCAACTGTTGTTTAACCTTTGTAAGACAGCAGATCTTTGCTGCTTCATCTGCAAAGCCTTAAGCAACAGCTGTAAGAATGTGGAATAAAATACAAAGCTCATGGAAATTTGAGCAGATCAATATATGCATATTAGAGCTTGCTATCAGATAAATATCTACTGCATCACTTACTGCAATCTGGGTCCTTGGCTGCTGTATGTAAAACTAGGAAGTGTCTACACACAATCACCTTCTCCCAACTAATTTAAAATTAAAATTGTGCACTGTATTTGAAGGGCTGAAAGAGTAGTAAGAGTCTGATCCGCACTTGGTGCAAACTGGAAAGCAGTGGAAAGCTTACCAAGGAAAGCTATCAGTTTAAATCTGCTCAAAAAAGTTAAAGCAATATTTACAGCTAATGTGCAACCTGCAAGAACTGCACCTGTATCAGCGGAAGTTTAGAAATAAGAGCCGCTGAGACTTTTGCTGAATGGGGGTTAATGCAAACACATCACCATACCTATGAAACTTTCTTCCTGACTCTCTGGAAAAAGTCCAGTCTTGTAAATAGCTTCTTTAACAGGCAGAAGCCTCAATTTGAAGATGCAGGGTTTACTACCTTAGCAAGGTGTCACAGCTCACTGTCCTCTTTGTTCAGCTGTTTGCTGGACTTCCCTGTGGACTGCGGGCAGAAGCATACACAGAGAAAGAGAGAGAGGAAGAGAGACCAGTATTTAAAGAGAGCATTTTGGTTCAGGTTGAACCTTGCTATGGAATCATTTGGTTTGACACAGCTGACAACCTGGCAAGTTGCAGGAGCAATAACAAGCACAGACACATGAAGGAACTGGAGGGTGACTGGAGTTTCTGAAATCAACATTGCCACTATAGCCCTTCATCCAAAAATGAAAGCATTATTTTCATATCACAAAGCATGAATGACAAAATTAAAATCAAGTCTTCCCACCAATTCAGAGAATAAGGAAATGAAGGGGGGGAAAAAATGCATTAAAAGCATTTGATTTTTAAAGGTAACTCAAATAAAAATAACTTCATCCTGTCATTCAAAACCAGACATGCTCCAGTTGCAAGACAGACAACTGGAAGTTAATAAAGGAAATACTTTATTTGTCTGGATGTGCAATTAATCTATTTTAGAATCTACATATCTTTTTATAAATGTATGGATAAGGAAGTTCAGAATTCACCATAAGATATTCCACAGTTACAGTCATGCTTCAGGACATGTGCAGCCACTATCTGTGGGGATTTGAAAGGAAACTTCTAAAAAAGCATATTTCTTTACTTACAGCAATAATTGTCAGGCAGAATATACTGGATTGGAGTGATCAATGTTCTCACATTCAGTATATCTGTGATTTCTACTGGAAAGAAAGGTTTGCCTGACTTTCTGTTCTGGGTGCAACATTGCTAATAACTAATGATGATTCTCCTAGTCTAAGTGATAAAAGATTAAGCATTATAGCAACAGAAACATATCTCTAGTGTCACACAGTACTTGAAACGCTTTGGTATGCAATTTAAAAATGGTTTGGTTGTCCTCAGCGATGGAAGTTGGTGTGAGTCTTCTCAATGAATTAAGTATGAGTTTACCCCTGCCCTAAACCAACTCAGAGCTCATACAGTGATTTTGTATACGGCCTATTCTGTGACTTATTTTAGTTGTAACACATATGGATCTACTTATCTCTGAAGATGAAACATGCATGAAAATCTGTGCGAGTCACACTTACCCATTTAAGATCATGACTAAGTAGGGCAAAACAGATACTGTGATGCTTGGAGCAAAAGTCTGCATAATGGCATTTTCCTATAGGTTTTCCTAAGAACACTGCTCTGATTTCTACCAGCAATATTATGGGCTACTTGTCTTGAAGGAAACCTAGCAATTCTGAGTTACTACTTTACAGAAGTACAGAAGTGTGTTTAAAACCTGGTATAAGCCAAAAAGAGCCAGGCAATAAATAACCATCACTGGTAAGGAGCAAGGTGTTTGGATAGTACTAAAACTAAATTTGGGACATAAAATAAACCAAATCAAGTGTGAACAAAAGTCAGAATTTGGAGAAGAATATATTGAACAATAAAAGGGGCATACAAATTAAACATTCTAAACAATCAACAAGTAATGAAGTCTGAATTTCAGTGCAAGATAAATTGAATGTACTGTCAGACAATATAACTTGGTCAAAGACTCAGCAAATTCCTTGTGATCTTCAATGAATTGCAGTATAGCGCTGAGCTTATCCGCCAGATCAAGGGCTTCATGCAGCTCAAAGGAAATCTTACTGGCTTAAGGATTGCCTAACAAATGTTTCAGCTGAGAGTTTGCGGTGATATGCAGTTACATGCCAACATATGGACATAGAAACGTGTGCAAATATATGCAGATATGTCAGCAAATTAACTGCATTTTTTCATCTCTGCTACTGAAATTTCCTACAAGTCTAACAAAGGTAAAAAAAAAAAACAAAACCCAAAACAGCCAACATTCTTCTATGCATACAGCTTGCAATCAGAAAAGCTTTACTTTTTATGGTATCTGAGATTTGAAAGTTAAATAACTGAAGTACTTTGAGAGAGATTTTATTGGATGCCTTTAACTTTTTTTTTTCCCCAATGTGCAGTGAACTAGAATTTCAGGACTGCTGAGTGATGTCATTTTCCTTAATAAAATTAGCTACAGGGTCTTTGAAATTTTATGGCTTGTACTTCTGCAGCATAAGAAATCAAAACCCTGAGGTTTCGCCAGTGCTTGGCAGAAGTTCCCAGGGGAAGGAATTAGTTTTCAACTGAACCACGAGAGTGCTTAGGTCATGTGGAGAAAGACACAGGGAGCATCAAACTAAGGTTTGTTTCTGAAAATGTGAAGACTCATTTGATGTTTCATACTTTGAAGGGAAACTTAGCTTTGCTGAAGACTGAAACTGCAATGAAGGATGACAGCTTGTTCAGAGGTGCTTTGAACAGAACTTTAGCACTAATTATAGCAAAGGCCAGACAAAGACCCAGGTGCTAACATTTCTACTAAAGAGACACAGCAGGAACTAAGGATGAGCTAGTTTTAAAATTAAACTGATTACTAGAGCAAAGAATTTAGTCTCCTTGTTATGTAGTCTCTGTTGTTCTTTTTGTTAGGATTTTGGCTTTTGGGGATTACTGGACTGGTGGTTTGACTGCCTTTCAATGTTTCTGCAATAATTTCAAGTAGTATATCCTGAATATTTCTGGAAAGGACAAATGAACAAAGTCTGTAACTTCACTTTTATTACATATAACCTATAAATTCAATCCAGATTAATTTTTCCTTTTCTGATTTCTGTTGATTTTTGCTTTGAGTGCTTGAATAGTCAGTATAATATTGCAAGGAAAATTATGCCTCAGAAGAATGAAGTCTGTCAAAAGGAAGATGACAAAGGAGAAACTCCCTTGCATAATTCATTTGGACGTTTAAAACTCTGAAAAGTCATGAAGAAGGGAAGAATTGTGTAGGAAAAAGAACTGGAAAAATCAGCATTAGTTATTCCAGTGATTAGGAATTAGAAGGGGCATCCATGCTCAAGCCTTGAGATATCATAGCTTAGTATAGCATGCAATTCTTTTCTTAGACTGACTGAACCATCTGTAACAGAAGTTTTCTTGGCTTCTTATACTCAAGTTGGTATGTTGTCTTCCAGTTTCTTTGAATGTTCTTTTGTTGTGGGAAGGCCTTGCTATATAATTTGTGTCCCTATTTTTTTCCTTTATTCAGTATACTTACATGCCTTTTTACCTCACCTAAAGTAACTCATCCTATCACATAAATTTAAATAGAAAATTGAAAATTTCAGCTATCATGTTAGTCACAGGATGAAAGCAAGGCTAATGAGATCATCTAACAGACATTTCTAACAGCTGTTTTGACTGACAGAGGCATACTAATTGTTCACTATATCCTTAATCTTTTTTTTTTTCCTCCAGATTTACCTAGCTTGATTACTAATTTGTGGTAACTAATGTCATCCTAAAATAGGCAGTTCCTGAACAGATCAAATATACATAGGAGTGACACAGAATTCTTATCTGGCCATTTACAAGTTTATACAATGCAACTACCTAACTTTCTCTTTTGGCTTGCTGCTGCAAAACCAACAATCTTCCTCCCCAAGGAAAAACAGAACAACACAAAACACACGCACAAAAAATTCTCTTTCACACTCCAAGACTTCCAAGTTATCCAGAAAAAAATATATATAAAACACAGAGCAGTGATAAGTAGTAATTCATCAACACACAGTATCAAGCAAAGAGCCTCAGTCTTCATATTACATTAGAAGTATCAGAGACAGCTCTGTAACTGGACTTAACATAGAGTACAGAGCTCAGTAGCATTCAACAGACACAAATTTCTCTCCTGACTTTTTCCCAAATTGAGTTATTTTAAAAGGATTATAATGAGGAGCTATCCTAGCCCCAAAGATGCATACAAATGTTCTTTCTAAAAAGTCACAGAACAATTACTGAAGAAATCCCAGATACAATCCTTGATGGGGTATAAAAGTCTTGTTTACTGAAACTACCCAGATTCATATAATCTAAGAATTTGTCCCTGAAATTGCAAACTTGTCCCACCTAAACTCTGCTTCTATTCTGATCATCACCCTTTGCATCATGGCTTTTTTTTTTTGTTTAAAGGGATAGAGTCAGCATATTTTCTCACCATCCGTTCTCCAAATTGGAATGTATAGAAACTTGATTTAAGCCAAAGTGTTCACCTTTTCCCAGCATTAAGTAATTGACATGTGACATCACCAATTAAAGCAAAGACAGATTTAAAACCAAACAACTTCAGGTAATGTTTCTAAATTTTAGCAGGGGAACAAGATTTTAAAGATTCTTGTAAAAATAAAAGGTGTTTTCTTAATGAAACAGTTGCAAGTGATGCCTGTTAAACTCAACACCTGTTTTAAGGAGCTTAAATTTCAACACAGCCTGAAGGCAAGTGACTGCCCTGGAATGGGATATAGCTACCCAGCAAGCCGAGCAGGAAGCCATTAAGTTAATAGGAAACACTGGGTACCAGAACTATTCTTCAAGTTCTCTTGGGCATCTTACTTCAGAGCACTAAGGTGACCCTCCATTTATCACCCAAAATAATCCTGTGAAAAAAGATTTCCTTTCCCTTCCTCCTCATCCCTACCACAGATTTGACTAGGGTGTAAATTCTTCCTTTTCACTTCCATTTCCCCAATGCCTATGTCACTGAAGATGCTTCTGATCCACCTTCTAACAGTCCCAGGGAAGCAGAAGACAGTCCCACCTTTCATCTACAGCAGGGACCAAAGCCACTTTCCCAGGAGTGCTCTGGATGCCAGATGAAAGGCTCTTTCAGGGTGCAGAAGAAAGAAACCATGCTGACTTTCAAGTCCTCATCACATTTCCTGAGTTCTTTTTCAACTGGGAACAATGTGCTGGTGTTTGCACCCATTAGGAGCTGTCAGTGACTGTGATCTTCTGTTGTCAAGTCAGTGAGTCACAAGACATCTCTGTTGATGGTGTTCTGATGAGCATGATGCTCATATTCACTGGCCTTTGTCTCCTTATCTTGGTATCTAATGTCTTGCCATCATCTCTTACTGGCTTCAACTTGTTGGTTGATTCAGTGTGTCCCCCATTTTTTGGTTGTTTCCTTTGCTGCTTGTTTTAGGCTTCTTGGTTTTCTGGTCTAAATGTCCTGGAAGCTGCAGGTACATGTTTGGTAATATTCATGACCTTCTGACAAAGATGCTATTAACCCTTGCCAATTTTATTCTTCTACCCTTCCTTCACAGCTTCCATACCCAGACTTTCCCATTCAGATCTCAGTCTTTTTGACCCTTCTTTGCCTTATTTTCTTGTGTAGAGGGAACAGGCATATTCAAAAAGTTAATTATTTTAAAGCAGCACAGCTTGGTTGAATTATAAAGTTTTAACTTTTTAAATAAATTTTTTTAATGTACCAACACATCGAATGTTGTTGTAAGGCATGCTTATAACTTCAGGAAAGCTTCAGAAGTGATCCTGGGTGATTTAAGATTTGATTCACTGGCTTTCCAATGTCCGTAATGTCATCTTCTTTGCCCACAGAAAGCTTGACAAATATCATCTACTAGTACTGTAATTCAGCTTTAAATACATTTTCTCCTTCCATGAGGAAATATTTAAAGAAAGTAGTTTGATATTTCTTAAGCAAGAGTAACTGTTTCAGTACAATACCAAGAATTGTTGTTATGGACCTGATCCTGAAAACACTCATACAAATGTTGCTTTACATGTCTGACTAAGGCGAATCTTTTCCCTTAAGAGCTCATGTGATGGCATGCTATGGTAATTTTCAAGGTGTCCTGGGTTCAGCAGTAGCAGTCATTTTTCTCCTTCTTAGTAGCTGGTGCAGTGCTGTGTTTTTGACTTTCGGCCTGGGAACAGCGCTGATAGCACCAATGTTTTTAGTTGCTGCTGATTCGGAGAAAACTTCAGGAACAAGCTTGCCAACAAAGTTTTCAAGTTGACAAGCAGGTATTCTTTATTGCTGTGCCGGGAGACACGGCTGCACCGGGAGACATGGAGGATAGCTCCTCCTAACGTGTGTCCCTGTATTGCTGCACAGACCATCCTTCTATAGTCACTGGGCGTACATGAATTACATTGTTTTCCAGAAAGTTTACAAAAATGTGACGGTGGTCTTTGAGAATCATTTACTTCATCCAACAGTCTTCATAACTTCTGGCAGTCTTTGAAGCACCAGCTTAATTAACATTACAGACATAGTAATAATCCTGTCCTTCCACTTATCAGCTAGTTTAACCGCTCCCATCCTAGACATCTGCTAGTCCGGGATACTCCCCATCCCCAGGTCCTGTTTTCCTATTTTATTTTTCTTACACTTTTTGTACTAAGTTTCTAAGGACCTGAAACTATGTCAACTACCTTCAAGCACTGCCATTACAAAGCCATCAAACTTAATGTTACTTGATCACATTTTGTGCTTTTGTGCCTCCTTGTCTCAGGGCTCAGTCAGGTTTACTCTGACCAAGGACTTTCTGCGCCTCATGCTCTGCCAGGAAGGAGGGGAAGCCGGGAGGAAGCAGAGACAGGACATCTGACCCAAACTAGCCAAAGAGGTATTCCATACCACAGCAC